>JADDOH010011983.1:0-71609 GCA_016648135.1 Agrypnia vestita
GGGCCGATGCAGGTGGCTATCGGCCGACGAAGGTAAAAGAGGTACGGCGCGCTATTTACGTGCCTAACGACGCGCGCCGTACATGTGGAACTGGCGGAGTCACTATCAGCAGACTCTGCAATACTCGCCATCAGAAGAATGGCCGCTAGGCGCGGCCATCCGCGCCTCCATTATTCAGATAACGGCACGAACTTCCGAGGCGCGGAAAAGGAAATGGCGGCCGCCCTGGCTGATCTATACAATGATCCACGGATGCAGGGACATCTAGCGGAGAGCGGGGTTGAATGGAGTTTCAACCCCCCCCTCGCCCCGCACATGGGGGGCGCCTGGGAGAGTCTCGTGCGTGCTGTCAAACGCGCACTGGACGCCACACTGAAGGAACGGGCACCGCGGGAGGAGACCCTAAGGACTGTACTGGCCGAGGCCGAGTTTACAGTAAACAGCCGTCCACTGACGCATGTGTCAGTGGACCCACAAGATGACGCGCCGATCACACCCAACCATCTGTTACTGGGAAATACGGGCCGCAACACCCACTTGGCCCTCTATGGGGCGCTGGATGAAAAAGTATGTTTAAAAAAGCAGTGGCAGATGGCGCAACAAATGGCAGATTTATTCTGGAGAAGGTGGATGAGGGAGTACCTGCCAACATTGGCTCGAAGGCAGAAATGGCAGGAGCCCGCACCACCCATCAAAGAGGGAGAGATGGCCGTCATCGCCGATCCCGCGATGCCCCGCAACACATGGCCCAAGGGGAGAGTGATCGAGGTGAAGCTCGCGCCCGACGGGCAGGCGAGGGTGGTTCGATTGAAAACCACAACGGGCGACTACACCAGGCCCGCAACAAAGATCATCACCCTGACAAGGGCGCCGCAGTGAAGGCGTCGCTGAAGGACCCTGTGGAAATCCTGTCCTCCCAAGGAGTGCAGGCGGACTGCACGGGGGGAGTGTAACGGACAGGATGAATGATAGCCCTGAAAAGAGCCTCCTCAAAGAAGATGACATTGCCGAGTTCCATGGCTCGCTGCGGACACCGATCAAGGTGGACCTGTGACGTCATCTTATTCACGGGCGACCGGGCAGGACGCCGGTGCGTCATCACCACCCTGAGGACCGTAAAGACGGGTCCTATGCTTTGATAAATTTGTGAACAAATTTATGTATGAAAATTTATGAAAATAAAATAGTTGTTACATGTTTAAATTATTACATATTATTGTAAGAACCTAAATATTGACATATATGAATGTACTTTGTCACATGTTTATTTTCAATAAACGAGAAAATCGCTGTTGCGATAGACCGGGGTGGTGAGTGTAGCCAACTGTATGGCATAAAGACAGATATAAGAAATATTATTGAATATTTCCGAGTGACGGCCAACTGTCTGGCGGAAAGACAGATACAGGAAATATTATTTCCTACGGCTAACTGTATGGCCTGACAGACAGAATTACGAAATATTGTTTAATATTTCTACATATGTATCCGAGGACAGAGAGTTGGTCTGCGAAGGAAAAACGGGCTGCAGACCGATTGTTTCCGATAAGTCGCGAAGCCATATCTTGTCAGATCTCGGAGAAATCTACATATAACTAACAGTGTTTTATAGGCCTAGCGACGGGGCTCATCACTAATAAGGTCCCGGGCGCGACAGCCACCGAAAAAACGGTATTTGTACCAACAAATACGAGAATTTTCGACCCAAAATTGATTTTCTTATATTTACGAAAAACAAGGGTTTTTTCAATGAAATTGGTATCAAACCATAATATTTTTGCTAAACAAAGCCATTTAGACTAAAATCTGAAAGAAAATCATGTAAATAAAAAAGTAAAATTTTTCACATTTTTTACGTAACCACTATCAGCAGTGGTCCAATGTAGATAAGGGTCATTTTTCAGTCAAAACTTTGAAACTGTCTTACAGACGCTACAACAGCCGGATCAACTTAAAATATTTTTTGTTGAATTCCTTGCATAAGAATCTACCCATTTTACATGTTTTTACATACCTACCTTGTCAGGGGCGCACCTGAAAAATAAATGAAAATTAATTTTTTGCGACCCACTTTGAAATATTTATAAATGACTGAAATTTTATTGTACATAACTAAAACTGATATCAAAAGTTACACCCATGTGGGCTCTTTATAAACTGCATTAACAAACATGTATAAACCATAGTTAACAAATTTTATAAATTTAATTGTGAAATTTTCCTGAGCAAATACCGCTGCGATCGGTATATATTTTTTGATAAAAAATTAACTTCGGTCTTGCGGGTCCAGGCAATCACGTCATGCTATAAGCAAGACATAGCACCATGTAAATGACGTGATGAAAACCCCGGGGGGGTGGCGTAAAAATTCTAAATAATTTTTGAATTCTGTAAATAAAACTTTCCGAGCTATTTTTTAGACAATTTCGCGGGCGCGAACGCGCGATAAAAACTCTCTGTGATTGGCTCCCGGAAATAAGCCGGGAGGTATTAAATTTGTGTATAAATTAAACTTCCGTCGGCGTACAGATTCATTCCGTTCTGTGCTTTATACGCCGTCTGGACCACTTCTTCTGACTTTTACTCAACACCTCTGACCTCTGCTCTACCTACTGTTTTTGGATTTTGGAACTTCAACTGGACTACTTGCAACCGGATAATTCACCTTTGTGAATATTTAGAACAACCACTGTCAGCGGGTTTACGATTACCGCTGTACAGTCTTGGTCTGTTCTACGAGCCAAGTACGGGAGACCTGCGCATCATATCTTCGCGTATTCTGTACGGAACAGGATTGATCTCGTAAAATGCCTTGAGATCTCGCGGGATCGGGATTGCATTCCCTAGTAAGAACTAGTGCAACGAATACTACCTTCACGAATACGAATATCAAGCCTTACTATTCGGCGAATACGAATAATTCGACAGGGTAATAAATAATATACAACATTTCTTTTTTTTACTAAGATATTTAATAATTAAAATTTACTACCGGCAAATTTTTGTTCAAAAAGCACATTTATTTTATCCGTTTGTACATTCAAACAATTTGCATAAAAAAAATATTCTGTACTGTTTTAATTTTGCCGAATTCCCGAGTAAAATAAATGAATTATTACGCAATTCGGCTCTGCCACCCACTACCCTCGCGAAGCCCAGCATAGCATTCTGCCTAATCACTCCCTTATCAAAGAGATGACATATCGCGCACCGAGTGCAAGACTACCACATTTTCAAAATATGCATTCTGAGATAATGAGACTGAAAGATTTTTATTCATAATTTGTGAACAACTTAACGTTTGTTTACGTTTTGGAGCTTTCTGATTGGTTGTGTTTCGTAACCGCCGGGCGCCGGCCGCGATATGATTTTGATTGGTCGGAACTGACATCCGACGTATTCTGCGCCAATCGCTAGCCAGGAACTTTTGAAAATCCGCCCAGTGACAGTTGGAAAGCTGTATCCTTTTCTTTGAGTTGGAAAGCGGTGTGCTTTTCTTTGAGAACCGACATTCTTTTTCGTGTGATATACGAATCCGACGAAGAATCAGTTCACACAAGCCTTTCGGAAGAGACAGATCGATCTGTTCCGGATTCGACGAAACCAAGGAGAGGTGGAGATTGAATCGGCACTCGACGTACCAGAAAAAAGCTGTTCGTACAATTTGTCATCTCTGGACGTAGTTAGCTTTGGCCCAGTGTATCTCGGGTGTCAGAATATCAATCATTATCGGCGGAGATTGGGAAGGAAAAAATCTCTTTCCCAAACCCGACCCGCGTGCGGTGGTGGCGTTCCGTCCGTCATCGTACAGATTGAATTCATTAATTTTGAACTTGTCAAACAAAAAACGTCAAAATTGGCGACATTACAATGTCAAGATGGCAATATTGCATTGCTTATTTCAGAATACGGACGATTATTATGTCAGAATTCGTTTTATTACGTCACGCCGTATTGCACCTAGATGTTTATTAATTATTTTTGTAAATTATCAAAGATTAAATGAGATAAGGATAAAAACACCGAATATTTCCACGAATTGGTCATTAAAAAATTACCATTATAAGCCGCGTGTAGCTACGTGGGGTCATACACTATGATATAAAGATAGGGAGGTACCTATTTATACGTAATAAATTACGCAAGTTTTTTATAAATACATATGTTACAAAGTGTTAAATTTCGATAATGTATACATTGACTAGTATATGTTTGCACTAACTATAAGTGAATGTATAGATTATCAAAATTCACACATAACATGTAACATATATACATCGTTTGATAGAGGAAGAATATCGTATTCTCACAAATCTACACACACACAAAGTGTAATTAACAATACCGAAACAAAATTCATAACTAAGCCATGAATCTACAATATTCATGGCTTTCATTTCCTTGAACGTCCCACATGGTAGGTACTTAATTCTACTTTAAAAGCTCGCAGCATTATAAAACTGTGCTCCCATTTTGTTTACATGGCAGAGCGACGTATTCCGGACAATATAAAAATCATTCATTAGATTTACAAAATCAGTTGAAATGATGACGCGTTGTTTCCTTGCGTTTTCTTCTGATCTGAAAATGCTGTTACACACTGACGTCATTTTTTATTGCAGCATCTTAGATAGATTTGATTGCAATGTATTTGCAAAAGTTATGACTTCAGCAAAATTTTAATGCATCTCTTTCGAAGATAGAAATCCCCTACTTGAGATTATGACGTATCTTGAGTTGACTATCATATTTGTTTACTGCAGTTCAGAAAAGCTCTAAAAAAGACTGGCCTTCAGGTTCTACTTCTTACACCAATATTCCCCTTCTTACAGCAATATTCCCCTTCTTACAGCAATATTCCCTATCTTACAGCAATATTCCCCTTCTTACAGCAATATTCACCTGCATTATGAGATGTAAGATTATTAAGATCTCAGTTTTTTGTAGATCCACATCTCAAATGCTTCAATATTACCAATATTTAGGTAACATTCGTATTTTCGCGTTTTTTTTATGAATATGTGTGTTTTTGTTACTAATTTATATCAGATTTTTTTAGAAAAGTAACTTAATAACTTTATGTTAAAGTAATTAACTGAAAATTATCCCAATTATTAGTCCCTCCGTCTGTCTGTCCCCGTAATATCGTGTAACGTCCGTAACTTATTTACTTTTAGTATTTTTTTTGTTTTTCTTTTTTTTTATATAAATAAATAAATATTCATTTATAAGGAACCCATATGTAAAAGTAACGTCATTTTTGACTAGTTTTGTTCAGCTAGTTTACAATAATGAATAAAATATTAACTTTAACTGAAAAGCCACGGCCATAAAATTCTTTTATAAATCACCCTTCGGTGAGTGGAAATAAAAATTACAGTCTTAAAATCCAAATACGACCGTGTGGTTAGCCCAGTTTCTGTAGAGCTATTCCATAATAATATAATCTACCAAAATGGTCGCGCACGCATGGTTGACGACGCCTCATTTAAAACCAGCATTTTCTCAAAAATAATGTGTATTCAGATATCATTTATCACTAATACATATTTAAATTTTTGTTTAAAAATACACCGCTATTTTCGCACAGTATCCAAGTATTTATTTTGCTTGGTGAAGGTGAAGTTACTGGTATTACGTGGATATTGGCGGCATTCAAAGATATTTTTCTTTGCACAAGTATTAGCCTAATACAAGATAAGACATAATAATGCATTAATGCATATTTGAATTTTTTTACTGTCATCAAGAGCAATTTGCTTCCAAGTGCCTATCTATACTAATTTATTAATTATAGTATAGATAGGATGTACGAGGTAATCTTCGAAACTACTCATCCGATTTCGAAATTCTTTCACCAATATTTAGAATGGACCTTCAGGGTGAACAAAAGCTGTATATTATCCCGTTAAAATAAAAGGGCTTTTCGTTGTGACTTATTTTACAACTAAAGTCGACGAAAAAATGATCGAGCTTTGCGTTTTTTACGAACGCTGCCTTAACGGCAAGAGATATTTAAATACGTTCCACGGAGAAGTTGTAAAACTCAAAAAGTTCTATAAAAAAGTTCACGACGGCTTGTATCTATGTGTTTAGGTTAATACACAAATTAATAAAATATAACTAAAAGTTACTAAAAATCTACGCGTACGAAGTCGGGCGGGTAAGCTAGTATAACATAAAATACAACACGTAGATTATAATCATAAATTTAACGAGTACAAAAAATGATCTTCTCCTCCTACGTGGACTGTTCTCCAGAAGATGGCGCCTTCTGCGAGATGGATTCCCAACTGTCCTTCCATCCTTTCGGTGGTCTTCCACGAGGACGAGTTCCGTGAGGCTGACTATCTAGTGCGATATAAGGGAGTCTGGTGCTGTCCATTCTCTGGACATGACCATACCAGTCCCCCCTTCGCTGTCTACTCCATCGAGCAATGTCCTCAGCCTCAAATGTCTCTCTTCTTATTCTGATGTTCCTCACACGATCCCCCAGTCTTGGATGCTATCATCCTCAGTCTCTTCATCTCTGAAGTCCTCAATCTTTGTTTAGTCTTGATTGTGTCCTATAGTCTTGATTCAACGCCGTATGTCTTTATTGGTCTTACGCATGCTTTAAAGATTCAATTCAATTAAAAATTTTTTCAATTCAATTTATTTATTTTTATATAAATGTAAATGTTATAAATAAGTTAAAATTATATAAGCATATATAAACAAAAGCAATTATCAATATAAAGAAACCCTTGTTTCCCTACCCGCCAAGTTTTCTCCACAACTAGCCACAACCACCCACCGGTGGTTATGGTGGTGGATAGCCCTTGGTGTCACATCGAAAATATGCGAGTTTGGTGGGGGTGGCTGTGCGTGGGTGGGAGTGGATGACGAAAATGTGCTTTCTAGCACATTGTTTTGTTATGGGAAGGCTGCAAATGCTTCAAATTTTTCAAAATAGGCGCGCCGACTGTGTCGGTGAGTCTAGAAGTTCCGGAAAAACCTGCTCTAGAAAGTTCTGGAGGGAGAAGGTTCTAGAAAATTCCCGAAAGTTCTATAAGGTTCTAAACTGAATGGCGAAATGTGTCTAGAAGGTTCCTGTACATTCGATAAATTTCTTAAAAGTTCTGGAAGGAGAATGTTCTAGAAGGTTCGCGAAAGTTCTATAACGATCCAAACAGTGTATTAAAAATCTACGCGTGCGAGGCGGCACGGGCACAGCTAGTTAAATATATATAAAATCATTCACATCAAAGGTGTAGGAGAATCCTGCTTCGGTATACCCTCTCAGAGACATGGAACAGATCGATATCCAGAATAATTTTGTTCAGCATAGCAGTAGCTCTTTCAACAAGCATAACCATTGGCAGGTTGGTCCTGTACATTCTCTTCTCTTTCTGATCTTCTAAGATTCTCATCTTGCTCTTGTTGGCCAAATATTTATTTTAGAGCACCAGAGATTGTCGCTGCCTTAGGCTTGTATTTCTCCACACAGATCAGCTCCTTCAACCATGCCTAGCTATCTGAAGATGCTGACCTTCTGTTCTATGGATTTGCTCTCCACAGTCACGTTACATATTTTGGGTGTTTTAGAGAAGTTTTAGAGATGCATTTAGTGTTTCCGGTAGCGATTGCCATGTTGTATTTCTTACAAACTGTGTAGTCTGTCAAGCATTACTTGTAAGTCATTATTTTTCTCCGCTATGATTATAGCATCGTCTGCATAGTAGACCACGCTGAAAATTTCCTATCCCATCCTATATCCTAGTTGGAGCGATTGGATCCTTCATATTTTCCATTACTATCCATTACCATTAATACTAAAGGATATAAAAGCCTTCATGAGGTCCATTACCATTAATACTAAAGGATATAAAAGCCTTCATGAGGTCCACAAAGCAAACACATGCAGTAGTTTGATATTCGATTGCCTTTTCTTTAGTTATAGTTCTTCAAATAACTATTCTTTCATAATTGATATTAACTTACTGTAATGAAAGTTAAACTTTTTGAAAAAAATAAGTCAGATAGGTATGTAGAAACAATTCAAACTTTGATAATGCATATCTCTATGGTTATTGATATTAGGTCATGGTTGCTTGAATATTTTCGACACATTATCAAGGCAGGAATCCACTTCTAAAGTTTTTGCTACTAGCTATGAGACACCCTGTTCAATAATATAAAAAAAACTGCCGTTTTACAACTCTGCATTTTGATATATTTGCATGGTGAAACGTATCTATGTAGTAAGTATCTATCTACTTATATAATAAATGCAAATATGTTTGTTTTGTTGCATAAAACACATGTTGGGTATTTATTTTTAGAATGGTTGATTTTAACGACCATTTTATAAAAAAAAATCAAGATTGTTCATTGCAACCGGGATTGTGTTAGATGAGTTGTTGTTTCTTGAGTTCTGTTTAACATTTTAACGGCAAATTCGTTTAGCGTTTTTTTTTAGAACATTTCAAGAATGTACGTATGTATTGTGGATGTTAAATAATATTTTATAATTAAAAACAAATCATTTTATGTTGATTCATAAACACATATGTGCATCACTTCTAGCAGGTAAGTTGGCAGTTGTGCAGGTAAGTGCATCACTTATGAAGTATATTTGTTTTGTAAACATCATTTAACTAAAGTATTTAATTCAAACCTTATGACGAACGACTTGAATGCGAATATTCGTTACGTAAACACAAAAATGTTTGTGTATAAAACGCTCTTGAGAACAGTTATCATATCGTCCCATGATAGCCAAAACATCGTAACCGACAAAAAAAAAATTACAGGAGAAGATTTTTTCTTCTCATTTTTTAAGGAATATTCTTTATGAACTAAATTTTATATTGAGTATTTATTTTATTAATATCTTATGCTTAACGTTATAAAAACCTTTTATTTCCCACTGCTTCGAGGATAAATGGCGGTTACGTTGTTTTGCCTGGCTCTTTGGCGATACCCTTTGTCGCTTACGATGTTTTGCTCATCATAAGAAGTGTGCACATATGGAAATAAAAACATTCGTTTTTTAGTTCTACGTTTTTAATTTTTATGAGGCGCATTTTGCCTTATGAGGGCTTTATCAATCTAAATGTTTTACGTTCAACCTATATTTATATAAAAAGTATTGAAAAGAAATGCTACATAATTTTAAGAATTAGTGTAGGTTTATGTATTTCTGGACGATTCTAAGAAGCAATTTACTTCAAAAACTAACGAAAGGTTATACATGCAATGAGGAGGATAGCTATACATTTTTTTGCAAATGAAATAGAGACAGCATTATTAATATTAATTCTTGGAAACAATTAAGTTCGACACTAATGGTATTCTAAAAATGCGGGAATTCCCGCATTTCAATCCGTAGGAAAGAAAAAATAAGAAATGTTATTAATTATAATATGTAAGTATATTTTACATAATAATATTCAATTGTATATCTATTGCTAAATATGTTTTCTGTACATGTTGTCTCAGCTGCATATATTATTTGCAGCGGAGACAACATAATTACCGACTAAGAGGAACAAGTTAGAAACAGCACGATTTTGGAAGGGATAGATACATAAAATCTAGAATTCAGGATATTTTAAATTAATAATTCTCGGTGACTGCATTCCAAAAAATTTTTGATTTTTTTTTTTGATATTGCTGCCTTCGCTTTTATACCCCACATATAATGCACAGGTCGAGAATCAACGTACCCGCCGGCCGAAAACCCGAATTAATTCATAACATGATTGTAATTGTTTTGACCATTAACGAAATTCTAATGAAATTATGCATCAATTTCTCGTGGGAAAATATTCATAGAATTTGGAACATACTCTCATACATTCGACAATTAACGACAGTGGCGTAACTATGCAATGAAGTACATTAGGGGTGCGTTACAACCACAGAGTATATTTTATTTATGTCTTTATTCATCTATGTGGGGAGATAAGTGCAGCTCAACACATCATACATAATAAATTCATTGTCTGTCTGTTCGTAACTTCCTGTAACGTTCGTAATTTCGCTCAAATTCATGATTAAAAAAATAAATTACACGGCTGGAAGTAGGATGCGAATCTCGGACGCGCAAATACAAGCGTGGCACCCTAGCTACGTTGCTACCACCACCTCTCCGTGGAACATCAAAAATATAATATACTTATATGCTAGGGCTTAGCAAAGACGCGAACCCATGTTCCGTAATTTTTCACGGGTGTGTGGCTAGTATCATTAATAAAAATATACTTTGTTTTCACCACTTATATATTGAAATTATAAGGGCCTATGGCAGGGTTGATAAAAATCATGATTTTTTTTTTATATTCCGATCTTTTTTAATTTGGAAGTCAATTATTGATGAGAAAAAACACAATATGATTTACGTTTATTTTAATTATTAATAAAATTAACAATACAATATATAAGTTCTTTAAAACTCATTATTTTTTAAAAAACACAGTAGCATATTTATTTGCCATATTTAACAAAAAATATTATAAAATTAACGAAAATCAAGAAGTTATTCTAAAAGTCAATCATTTTTTAAAAAACACGGTTGTCATATATATTTTTTTAAATAGAGATGCGAACACGGAATACCTACGTATCACATTAATATTCTTAGTATTTTCAATCTGAGCTAAACGCTTGTGCTATGAAAATTGGACTAAATTGCTAGTCTGGAGTGAGGTACGAACCTGCGACCTTTGGATCACGAGGCGAGTGTCCTAACCACAAGACCAACAAGCTACTCCTACGATTTAACAAAAATTAACAAGGAAAATAAAAATGACTTGAAATTAATAAATGAACATAAAACCATGTGGGTTTCATCGCATTCGCAGTCACTTATTTTTATTTATATATATAACTTAGATGTTATGTTTTTATTGGTTTTGTAATGAGTTCGAATTTATTTTTTTCGAAAGGAAGACTAATTTGGCCGCCTTTTCGGTGCCTAATCTATTTCTAATTTTGCTGTTCGCCAAGTCGAATGCCGAAAATATTCTTTCGACCCCAGCGGAAGAAGCAACTGTACGCAGCTGTTGCTTGATTATATCCAATTCTTCTACGGTTATATTTTTTCATATTATGTATGGCTACCCACCAATCAGTAGGGGCGGTTTTCTGTAGGACTTGTTTATCGACCAATACTCCAGTGAAATGCTCAACTTTTTCCGGGAAGAGTCCCTTGACACTTTTTGGCTTGGTATGGTAAAAAAGTATTGATTTAAATCATCTCGACCCTGGCCAATGGTTCTTTCGTTAGGATACGGTGTATATTAACAAATAAATATTGAAGTATAGATAATAAATTTAATTGGCTATCAATTATACTAGATTGAGTGTTGAGGAACTTTTTGATATCTAACGTTTCTAAATTATCTATCCTAAGGCCGCTATGCTTATATGTAAATTTCAGTGTCGTTTTATTTTTAAAATGTGCGGCTTGTGTCTAAAATATGGTATTCAAAATCAGAGAAAATATTATTATTAAGGTATTTAAAGTGTTATTTTATGATAATATTAAAACTAAGAGCCGCTCTGCTCTATCAACATTGTTATTGCAAATACATTTACACATACAGGAATGATTTAATGGTTTAATGAATTTAATAATTATCTTCCGAGTTTATTAAGAAGTCATTTTATTATTAGTAGTAGTAATATAAATTAATTGTCATTTTAATTCCCTACGCGGAATAATTGTCAAAAAAAAAATTTAATATATAATTTTAGCAACAATTATTATTAGTAAGTAATCGTAATCCTTCAAAAATGTCGGTTCCTAAAGAATAAAAAAAACGAAGAAAGAGAAGAAAAAAAAAAGTTTTCATAAAACAAGTTACAGACGTTGCAAGAAGTGACGGACAGATAGACAGACAGACAGACAGACAACGAAATTATTATTATTGGGATATTATTATTAAAAATAATAATATAATGCGGGTTGAAACAATTTGGTAAATTCTTAATTATTGTTTCCGAAAGTTTATTTACGTTTTTAGTATTTAAAGGAATAGTTATTGTGCGTCCGTGCGTCTGACGAAGACACACCAGTAAATATTAAAAATAATCCATGTATGTTTTATAAAGCTATTTCTTTTATAAAGTTATATTAGTTTCAGAAATAATAAACATGTTAAACACAGAGTTGACACTAAATACATTCAAGTAAAAAAAGCAATGTCAGTCCCAAAGCATTTTCAAACTATTGTCGCTGGTGATGAAACTAGGATCTTACCACTTTGAATAAAGCGACATCTTTGATTTGTTACCTATGTGTTTATTGGAATTGACACCTACATAATTCTATTTAGGTACCTATGTTCGGAAATTGCCAATTGATAATTCGATTTAGTATTTAAATTTATTCAAATTTTTAACGTAACTTATATTTATAGGACAATTAAAATTATATTATTATGTTATTGGCTATTTATAATCACTTTTATGTGTTATTAACACTTTGTATAATTTGTACTCATTGCACGAAAGTGATGGTAGTTTGCATAGACGTATATAAATACGTCTATGGTAGTTATCATAATACCTGATTGCCTTTTGTGAGGTTTGTAGTTATAAACCTGTGTCAGATGTCTAATTGCAAACCATGTCAGATATCTAGTTAAAAACAATGTCAGATCTATTCTCATTGGTTGGCATTATCGTAACAATCAGTGTTTACTTATTATGTATTTATATGGTGGAGTATTATCTGTTGGAGGTAAATGAAACAATTAAAATTAATTATTGTTTTATTATAAAATAAAACTTATTAATTTCAAAGTCACTGGACACGAACTTTGGTTGGGAGACTTTTTTGTAATTCTCACTAATTATCACTAATCGCTCGTCTGTAGAACACAAATGTATTTTAGTAATTATTTTACTACAATTCATCAACAACAATTTTTCCACTAAACCTTTTTTTCCGGGTAGATATTTTAATACCGAATTCTACCCGCTTTTTTACCCTCTTTAACAATTTTGTAAATTGCCGATTTAGAAATACCCGAGAAAAATAGAATAAGTAGTAAATGATTAGTAAAATAAATATGTTATTATGGAATAGTCACCATAACGTTATAGCAATGCGTCTATGAACGTAATCAAACAGGATAATTCAGGCTTTGAGACATTGTTCCTTTTCAAAAAACCTGAGGATTTTCAAAATAATTTCTCGACCTTACCGTACCTTGCAATATCGTACCGAAGTCGGACCTACTTTGGTATGGAATTGCAAGCCAGTACTTAACCTACACATCAACACATACTCTACACATCAGCCCCGATGATTGACCCTGCAATGGGATCAAAAATATCGGCCAAAGAGGTCGCATATACCCGGCAGAATATCCCAGAAAACTACACACAGAAGATTCTGAACGGCCGTGAAAACATCCGTGAACTCTCATATAAACATAATCTGACAGCTGACAAGATTCAATATGGCGTCCAAGTTATTAGTTCCAAATTTTTCCAGAAAAGATGGATGTCACTCCAACACTCAAAAATAGAGAAACGTCAACAAATCTGTCAATTTTCCTATTGTTGTGATTAAAACATTAATTTTAATTTAATATTTGAATTCTTTGGATGAAAAAGTTGAAATGTCCATTACTAACGTTATCAAGACGCTACGCTACTCTAAGTAGCGCTGTTTCATAGCCTTAACTGGCGCCGAAATAAATACTCATATAAAAAAGTTTGTAATTTTTTACCAGTTAGAGCCACTTTGCGCCTTCCTTGCGTGTAGTTTTCTGGAATATTCTAACTTACTTAATATACCTTACTTAATATACTTACCTTAATATTCTACCTATATCCGACGCAGGGTCATTTACATTTTTTGTACGTACCTACGCACTTTTTCTCATGTTTCTCATGTACATATTTCTTATTTGTCACGTGTGATTACTTTACTTTTTAAACTCAAACGGTATATTTCTCAATCACAACAGAAAAATAAATGTTGAAATTTCGGAATATACATTATTTCTTACGGGCAATGTACACGCCTTTGGTATTGACGGCCTCCCTTAATGAATTACCCATTAGTGAAATTGCAACATTAATAATTACACGTCATTAGACATCGAGAATCCAAATATATTGATAAAGGCTTTTAGATATCATATATAAAAGCCTTACAATCTATTTGTCATTCTGATTCAGTGGGGTTTCTGTGATTTACTGAGGACACGTAAGTATTCTACCCTTTTCAATCGGTCTCTCTTTACTTTTCTGTATGTCTTTACTTCATCTGTCCGTGTCGCATAGCAACGCAAAATAAACAAGATATATCAAATAATTATCATTCAACAAGTAAATAAAAAAATATGTTGAAGACATGACTTTATACGCTTTCTTTGTATACATTCCTAATCGATTTTTTAACATTATCTATGCAGTTTCCAAATATTAAAACATATTGTTTTAAAGATTAAAACAAATTTTCGAACGGCATGTTCTTCAGATATTTATGCGGCTCTTGTGAGTGACTTGATTATTATTTAAATCATGGTGAAAATGATTGAATAATGTATAGTCATCCACTTTACTAACTTTTGAAAGCATCAGAGCTTTAGCTAGTCGGGAAGTGGCGAAAAATTTATTAAAAGATTCCACCACAGCAAAAACCAGATAAAGAGTGTTAAATAAAAGCTTGTAAAGAGAGCTAAATACTCGTAGTTGTGATACAAACATCTAGAGAATATTTTTTTTCAGTAGATAACTTTTAAAGAAATGTTAATTTTTTCAGATAAAGGCAAGTCTATCTATCTTTTTATATAGATTTGTTTAATTAATATGTTATTTTATAATAATACTGTTGGTATGCTCTTGTTATAGTATACCTATTTTGTACTTCGTAAAATGGTAATTGTTTGGTCTGAAAGCATGTTTAAAAACTGCATTCATTATTATTTTAGCCAAATCGTAGATGTCACCATTTTGCTTTAAATATTTGACAATAGAATTCGACTAAGTAGTGTATTTAAATCAATTAAAAATTTAGACAAAAACAGATACGAATCCGTCCAAATAATTTTGAGTGCTTTCTGATTGATTAAATTCATTAATTTCAAACCTGTCAAATTTAAAACGTTAGGTACCATTGACGGGATAACAATGTTATGCAATAACTGTAATAGCAATATAGCTAGTTATTTTCAGGATACGGCCGTATGTGGCATATGTATAAAGAATTCTATTGTATTACGACAAATTTCAATTAAACGGCGAATGATGACATCAAACTAATGTATTGCACAGTATAACAAAAAATAATTTAATAGGTAGGTACCTACACTAATTTTTTTATCTGGTTAGATGAAAATTTGTTTACATGCATGTAGAGGTCACGTTTATATCCCGCCCATAAATGAATGCACTTAACATTTTTTTATCTTTATTGCGGATTAACTAAGGATTTTTGTATTGGGCGGATAAATATTGTTGGTTCTTACTGTGTAACAGGCGCGCGAAACATGAGTAAACATATGTTTTGGAAAAAAAAAAGTTTTATATATTATTTATATATATATACGCTTGTACTATGAAAATGGGACTAACTTGCTGGTGTCCTGGAATGGAGCTCGAACCACCGACCTCCAGATCACTAAGCGAGCGTCATGACCACTACATCAACAAGATACTCATACTCAGATGTATCTATAGATATATACATACAAGTAACTTGTAATTTCCACTTAATGGATAATAAGTATGTTCCATTGTTATTTGTCCCTGCGCCATGGAGACAGAGAGGAAGTTTTGTGTGGACGCTTCCCCGTCCCGGTCGCATTCCCATGAGTGTCAGCGGAGTGGTGAGTACGGCCACTTAAGTATTAAAAAAATGCCGAACATGAGTGGCGAAAGTGTAGGGCCGACACGCGAGCTATTGCTCATAGAACGGCCCTGGGTGTGTGGTGGGCCCCTATTCTCTTAAGTTTCGAGAGAAACAGGAAAAACAGAAAAGAGGATATCAAAAACATCGAACATCATTAATATCTCTACAATAATATAAAATTTATCAAATTTACCAGAATTAAATATTGAATAAATAAATACCTAAACAATAATAAGAATTAAAGGTATTTTAATATGCCCGTGTCTGAGGCATATAATTTTAACGTTTCTTAATTTTATATATATTTTTAGCATTTTATACAACAAAGACATCAAAATGCTGTCAAGGATTTCGGCCAGGAGCGCAGCCGGTGTGAGGAGTTCGTCTCGCTGTTTCGGTAAAACAAGTTCCCAAGTCATCCAGAAGGAAGAGCAGTACAGTTGCCACAACTATCATCCTTTACCAGTCGCCCTTTGTAGAGGACGCGGTAAGAATCTCCACGGATTATACTAATTAATAAAAAAATAACCCATTATAAATTCTTTGTACGTGAGATCCCGGTTTCCACTTCATTTTGTATATTATGTTATTCAAATAATTATTACGTAGGTACCTGCCCACACACGTATAAAGTTCAATTTAAATCAGCCATAGAAAAGCATTTCAGTGTTCTGATTTTGAAATAGTATTACGTATTGTATGCTTCTACTAAGGGCCTGTTGTTTGATCAGAAGTAAGAGTACCTAATAGTTTTAAAAAAAGTGACCCATAAAAACCAACTTTTTACTATACTCCCTTTCTTTGTAAAATATAACAATAATTAAAGACGAATTAAAACATATAACACGACACTAAACTTACAGAAATTTATCTAATATATTACTAAAATGTCAGATGTTTTGAGATGTCAAGATTTTGATAGATTCAATTATCATCAATATCGTACCTTATGAATTTCCAGCGTCAAATGATTTAGTCAGAATCAGATTTGAATAATGTAGAATTCTTCAAAACTAAGCAGAAATCTAAAAGAAATAAATTATTATTTGATTTTTTCCCTAAAATAAACAATTTTGCTGTCATCTGTGAACCAATGTAAATTTTCTAAATTCGTAGTGATGTACCAATTATACCGACGGAGTACCTAATTCAAATTTAGAAAATATTCCGCGACGTTATCGGATCGCCGTAATCAAACTTTTCTAACGATTCCAATTTGAAAAAACCAATAAAATTTCTAAAAATCCGAAATTATACTATAATTATTAATTTTTTTAACGAAAATTTGATAGATCTTCTTGATCGTCGCCACGAGTCTACTTGCCAAGTTTCAGCTCGATTAGATCACGGGAAAAGGGTCAAAAATCGATCCAAAGTTTTTGTTGACGGCAAGCAAGCAGACGCCACGAGTTAATATAAAGGGGGTAAAAGCATAAGCATAGATTTTAGCGTTCTCCACCAATCAAAACACCCGTTTTCGTAAAAATCTATGCTTTTTGCTTAACTCTTACTCTAACTTCTGATCAAACAACAGGCCCTTAGAGTCTGTTGTTTGATCAGAATTATATTTACTTATAATTCACAAAAAAAAAGTATTTTAATTGGGAAGGGGAGATAGAACGGTCATTTGGCCGTATTCTGAAAATAGCAATATTGCTATAATAATAATAATATGTCTTTATTCCAGATAGTATGAGAATAGATTTTCACCTTGCCATATAGATATATACATATAAGTAAACTTAGAAAAGAAAAGGAAAAATGTCGTAATTAAAAATAGAAAATTCACTGAACACCATGAAAAACAGTCACTGTTGCATCTATACCTGCCCTATATAGGTTGCAGTATACATCTTTTATGCATTGGGGAGTCTAACCACATAGCAGCTGCTTGAATAATGGAGTTGCTAGACCCCCACAACAATCAACTTAACACAAAAATCAATTACAAGATTTATAAAAGTTAAATAAAGCCTGCAATAAATCATGGAATAATAATAAAAAAATCGGACACGGTTGCCATCTTATTACAGAAATAATATTTCTTTTTGTACATATATATAATTTTCTATATTTTTAAATTCTAAAACAGACTTTTACATTCTAAATAGACTATATCCATGTTTGTTACATTACTTATCAACTAGAAATATAATATGGGCAATCTGATTTTATATGAAGTGTACATATTTGTAATTAAACGATTTTTTAAAATCTTTTTTTTTAAATTTTTTCAGAAATATTTTAATTATCTCGGTAATGGATGTCATGTTTATATGACTGATATTGAGATTACTTTTTTGAATGGTAACGTAAACAAACCTTCATGGCTGGAAATAAACATCAATATCCTGCTTTATAATATTTACTCGTATATTCTTGCACGACGCGTCCATTTGAAAATTGTATTTATGTTAAATAATATATGAAAAAAGTATTTTGGACTATTTTTTAATTATTTTACTCTATTAGAGACACAAACAGAATAATGGGTACATGATACATAACAATTAATACATAAGACTCTGCCCGTTATCCCAATTACAATTGTCTTCGACCAATTCTTGCATAAACGTGCATATGTATATTTTAGAGTATTAATGTAATGTGAACAATTAAAAATATGTAACTAAATAATTGGTTAATGTGTTCTACGGGTTTAGGTTATCGTCAAGAAAATGGATTTTGTTTAGGAGTGACATTTTGAATGATGATAGGGTGTCTGCAAGAATATCAAGATCGACATTACGGTCAGCATAATATGTATTGTAAAAACGAAAAATAACCAACATTATTAGAGTGCTGGCTTATTCTAAAGAACTCCGGGTTTCTTATACGGGGTTTAAAATGCTAATTTATGCCAGATAAAGAAAGATAATCAATAGCTCCATTGAGAATCTTGTGTAGCACAACGAGATCGGATATTTTCCGTCGGGACTCAAGTTTGTGCATCTTGAAAAAGGCGAATCGATCCTCGTAGCTGTGAAGGTTACTGTGTTGACCAGATTTGTAGGACCAAATACGTAGAAATTTTTTTGCACTCTTTCGATTTCCGCAACATGTGTTAATAAGGTGGCCAAATAACTGACGAATATTTCATGATGCTTCATACAAGTGATATATAAAGAATTTTTAGACTATGAAGATTTTTAAAGTCGTAAGGAATTCTGTTATAAATCATAACATAGTATATGCTTTGTTTATGATATTATCAAAGTGATTTCTAAAAGTGAGCTTAGAATCTCACATGACACGCACATCCCTTATTGAATTGACTTTAGCGAGTGGAGCGTCGTCCAGTTTACAAACAAATTCTATTTTTTGGATATTTTTAGTGAAATTAATACAGAAACATTTCTTAACATTGAGTGACATTTTATTTACTTACACCAGTTTGATAGTTCGTCCAGATCTATTTGTAGGAGATGCCTTTCAGGCTAAAATGGTGGAACAGATTTTTAAATCATGGGCATACAATAGACAATTGTTTCAGCAAGTCATTTACGAATATAAGAAAAAACAAGGGACCAAGGTGAGAACCTTGAGGAACTCCCGAAGTGATAGAAACTGAAGATGAATCATATCCGACTAGATCTGTTACATCCTGTATTTTTGTTTACTTGACAAACTATCTAATGATTATCTTACGTTGTCACGCCTTCACGGTGGACATCCAAAAATAGTAATCCGATTACATTTATTTACGAAGCGTATCTATAATTTTTACTGCCAAGATTAAGTTAAGACTTGACAGTTCTTTGATCTCTTGATCTTTCACCTTAAAGCCAAATAAATCCATTTTATCGTTGGTCATAAAGACAATCTATGATCGACTAATTAACCTTCGAAAAAATCTGATGTAACTACCTCCGATTGACAGTCACGTACAGAATAGGTTGTCATTCTTGTCAGGTCATGATTTCTTGAGGTAAAATCTTGGAAGTGAAAATTAATACACTTCTCGTCATCCAATCGAGCTGAAATTTTGCACATCAACTTGACGTCAATGACAATGCGTTCTTATATACATTTGGGATGACACATACTCAAAAGTACATAAAAAATGCAAATTTATCTCAGATTTTTGGAAAGTACCTGCTTTCTGGTACTATTATTAAATAATATAAATCACGGACAATCATATCTCTTTAAAATTGCTACAAAACAAAAGCTGGTTGTTTTTCTGTAAAATGATTTTGTTTGTTGTGTCCGTCCGTCTGTCCGTCTGTCCGTCTGTCTATCTGTCTGTCCATCCGTAACTTCGTGTAACGTCCGTAATTTCGTTTGAATTCACGACTAAAAAAACAAATTGAACGGCCGGAGATGGGGCTTGAACACCGGGCCAGCAAACCCGAATCGGTCACTCTGCGCATGTTGCCAAAAAGATACTAAAAATATATACTAGGGCTTAGCAAAGACGCGAACCAATGTTCCATTATTTTTGATGGATTACAGCTAGTTTGTAATAAAATGCTAGGTACCTATTATTCTAATATTAAAATAGCCAGTATTAGAAATACACCATATTTAAGTTCATTTTGAATACCTACCCTCGTTCGGGCAATTTCAGCATGTTTTTTTAGTAATTAAACATAAAAATTTTAATTTTTATTTATTTAACGAATATAAGTATTCTGATAAAAATAAATTTAAAGAAGACAAATCTTATCACCTCTGAAAAAAGATTAAAAACCATCATTTTCAGAATATTTGGCTTCTTTGAGCGAGTCAAAAGTATACTGAAATTGCAAATTTTTAAAATATTTACTTATACAATGAAAAGCGTTTTATAATCACCGAAAAACGTGATAATTTGTTGCAAATTTAAAGAGATATATAAATTTTAGTAGGGTTTATCTGTAAAAATGCTGGCTTTAAAATCATAACAAAACATGTTCTGCGTGCATATATATTGCAAATATTCAGTTTAAATTAATCTCGCCTAAGACACTAAAAACGAATTTACAACTTATTACAATTTTAATATCCACGAGCGTCAGATCTTTTATGGCGGGTAAAACGTTTATATGTATGAATGTATTGTATTGTATTCATGAAATGTATTTACTAAGATGTATTAAGAACAAACAAATATGGGAGGAAAATACTTGAATGCTATGGCGCCTTTCCAACGTGCCTATCGACTCCAAAATCGGTGGTGGAATTCAGAAGGTGGTTGATGGTTGGTCAAACGACATGGCCTATCTATGAAAAAATGTATGAATTGATATGAATCATGTGAAATTGATCTGTATCATGTTATTATTTGTGATGTTCAAAAGTGAAAATTTATTTTATATTGTAAATTTTATATTATAAATGTAAAATGTAATAATATTGTAATATTAATTATTGTAAAAATGAATCCTGTAGACAAACATCTCTCCCTAGAAAGCTAACCTCCGTCAAATCGACGGGCATCGTAAATAAAAATTGCGGTCTTTGTTTAACGGTGAATCCGAATGTTTTGTCTTAGCTAGCCAACTCGGTCACTAGTGAGGTCGCTGCAGTGGTACATGCATCGGGCAGATAAGTGTTATAGTTTTCGAGATACTTGACCCTTGCCCGTCGTTTCGACGGATGGTTAGCTTTCCCGTTAGTTTTTTTATTTGAGTGTGCGCGTATATTTTAACGTAAGTTGTGTTTGTTATAGATTTTTACCATATCTTCATTAAATAATGATGTGGATATCAAAGTTATTAAACCAAAAGTAGGTATAGTTTCGAAGACTAAGATGATGCGTCCACCAGTGAGACGGAAAACTTTGTGCTGGAAGACGATGTCCAAAGTGACGAAAATTATGAGCTATCTAATTGCGAAAAAAGTCAAATGAGTACACCTCGAGACTTATCCCCAACTGTGGAATAAGTCCTTAAAAAAACTCCAGTACTCTTCAAGATTCCTCACGAACCAGCATCATTCAATTGCATCAAGGGAACATACGAGGTAAAAACCGATTTGTTTAGTCTACCACTGGGCTAGAAATTAATTCCACCCAAAGAATTTATGAAAAAACTACACTTTCGACTTGTGGAGCCTTGAATAAAGGCAAGATTGGTAAAAACAACAATGCCTACGTAAAAGTGAAACATAAAATCAGGAGCGTTCTTTCGGCGCAACTATCCACAAGTCAAGACCAACAATCATCAGACCAAGCTCTTATTGAAGGATCGGGAAATAAAAGAGAGCTATCAACTTCTTCGAAACAAGAAAATCACAAAAGAAAAACGTGCGGGAAGTGTCACTACAAGAAAAAGCGTATGACTAAAATTATATGTGCCAAATGTAAGGTAGCGATATATTATGACGAACATAAAATTGATTTTTGTACCACATGCGCTAAATATAATATTAGGTCCTTACATATGAAATTGACGTTTAGTATGGGAGTAACATAAAGTCGATTTTTTTTTATTATAATATATTTATTTAATCAAAGTATGTACCATTGCTATCTATGCACTTTTGCCATCTCATAGGTAGTTCATCGATCCCTTTACTAAAAAAACCATTCGGAAGGGAATCAATAAAATCTTTGAAGGCGGTTTGGACTGCCCCATCGGAGTTGAATTTTTTCCTTTGCAAGAAGTTATCCAAATTTCGAAAAAAATGGTAATCTGTTGGGGCAAGGTCCGGAGAGTACGGTGGATGTCTTAGACATTCCAATTGAAGCTCCTCTAATTTGGTAGCCGTCTGTTGTGCAGTGTGTGGTCTAGCGTTGTCATGAAGCAGCAGTGGCCTAGAGCGATTAACCAGCCTCGTTTGTTTAGCAGCTAGCTTTTCCATCATGGTTTGCAGTTGCTGACAATAGACATCTGCCGTAATCGTCTGGCCAGATTTAAGAAAGCTGTAGTGAACGACACCAGCACTAGTCCACCAAACGCTCACAAGTAACTCGCGTTTGTTGATTTGCTTCACTCAATTCGTGAGGTACCCACCTTTCAAGCTTTTTCACCTTACCAATTTGCTTCAAGTGGATTAAAACAGTTTTATCACTAACACCGCAGCCTGTAGCTAACTCGGATGTGGTTTGCGATGGATCCGCTTCCACAATAGCCTTCAATTCTTCATTATCAACTTTGGTCTCCGGCCGTCCACGGGCTTGTTCTGCAGGTCGAAATTTCCAGAACGAAAACGTTGGAACCAAAAACGCACTGTGTTTTCTTTTGCGGCACCGTCGCCATACACATCATTAATCCTTCGAGCCGTTTCTGCAGCACTGGTGCCACGGTGGAACTCGTACTCGTAAATAACGCGATATTTCAAGTTTTTCATTTTGTAAACTGAGTCTCGCAAAGAAAAAAACAATTGAGGAAAAAACAAATGAATTATAATTTTCAAAACACAAATACATGAGTAAATAGCTGTAAAAATTTGGATTTGGAATTCCTAACCAAAGAGAAGATATTTGAGATCAAATTTGCCAGTACGGTAAAACGTCAATTTCATATGTAAGGACCTAATATAATGAACTATTTTAAGTAGCTTCAATCCACAAAAATAACTGCACTATAAAAGAAGTATTGTTAACAATATTTCCTAAATAAATAAATATTTTATATAGGTATATTAAATACGGCGAAAAATTTCAACATATTTCGAAGACGATTTATATATAATTAAATCGGGAACAATACTAATTTCAGATATACGTTTCTTTTCACAAAAATAAATCAAACATTTTATGATATCATTATGATGACAGATGACAGATGATATTTGTCGTATTCGTATTTACATTTACCACAGAAAAGACATAAAATTTACACCGAAATTTATGGGTGGAATTTGTAAAAAATAACATTTCTGCATGACATGCGCCTGGCATAGGACCTTTCGAAGAAGGACGCTACTACACAAAACTCGCAGCATTAAAAATAAACGGTTTTTTTCTCGACTTGACTATATCTGTGGAACAAATTGATTGGCGAAATAAATGAAGAATTGTCATGAAGTTAAGCGCAGAAAAGTCGGAAATAAAACTTCTAGCCGTAGGACGAATTACGGCTACAATTTTAAATCGAAAAAAACAGATACGTCACGTTAAATGGAAACGTCAGAAATAAAACTTCTAGCCGTAGGGCGAAATACGGCTAGAATTTTTAATCAACTTTTTCTTAAGATAAGGATTATTTAATTAATATTTGTTTCTCAGAATCTTTACTAATACACAGCTTTTTTGCTTGTATGCGCTGCACGCCACTGCTAGATAGTTACAGGTAAAATCACGAACGCTAGCGAGAGATTCTTAGAATCGAAAGTTATAATCTGATTTTCCCTGTAGTAAATATTTTTAAGCAGGTAGGTGTTAGTTTGCACGTCTTTTAGAGAAAGCTTGGGCGGCAGAAGAGCCTGTTTGGCGTCTCCAGCCTGTGAGCCCCGCCCTTGAGGCGGCCTAGGGCCCAAAGACTCAACAAGGCGCTTCCATAATTCCCTGTCTAGTACCTTACATATGTGCTAACCAGTCAAGACGCATCCTGTTCTCGTACACTTTTTTCTCTCAGCTTAATCTGGGGCGATGCCTTCGAAGGCAATCGCCTTTCTCCTGCAATTGCCAAGATAAATCTTCTCGGTACTCGTTCCACTGGTATTCTTAGCACATGTCCAAGGCATCTCATTTGTAATTTCTCTATACGTTGGAGTAGAAGCTCCATGCCGGGTGTGTACTTTATGCTGACACTCGCTACTTCCTTTAGAAAACGTTTGTTTACATTTAAGAGTTTCCTGATTGATTGAATTCATTAATTTCAAACCTGTCAAACTTAAAACGACAAAATTGACGATATTACAATGTTATGCAATAATTGTCAAAATAACAAAATAGCAATATTGCTTATTTTAGAATACGGCCCATTCAAAATTCAAAATTATCCCATTTGACGGTAGTCTTATTTTATATACTCAATTTTATAAACATTTTTTAATCAAGTAATGCTGTTTTCATATTCTCAGGAAAAAAGTGGAAGGACATTTCCAGAAATTTTGTCATGAGACGAGATACAGAAATAGCAATATTGCTTGGTTCAGAATACGGCCAATTATATGATTCCGTATTCATATAAACGGTTTTATTGAATAAGTGCGTCCGTCCTTAGACAATGCTGGCTTACCAAAGCATCAATAGATTTCTTGGGTACAATGTGGACAGATGTAAAAAGGGACTGTTTTAGAAGTGTACGCGTTATTATACAATATTACTTGCGTACTCACTGTTTGCCAAACAACATGAATGCCAGGTTAATCCCGATTGTATAATGGACATTATTAAATTAACAGTTTATGTAGAATGAATTTTTGATGTAGATAGGGCGAAAATTAAAAGCAGATAATCAGCCGTATTCATAAAATAACAAAATTGTTATTTTGGTGATAATTACGCCAACACTCAAAAATATACGGGACGTATTTATTTATACCCATTAATTAATAACGTAATTAATTATTTTTCATTTACGACTTTTGCAATTTTAGATGAGATATTTGGAAAGTAGTCGTGAATCTACATGGTCTAATTAGAGTTATGTGTTGATTGAGGGGAAAGTGGAGCATAAGGGATTCGTAAATAATTGTCATTAAAAACCCAACACAGGAAGCAGAAATTATTGCTTCCTGTGTTTTTTGTCTACATATATGGGATGGTGCGATACCACTTTTCGGCATTTAACAGAACTTATTTTTGTAATTTTACGCAAACTATGAACAAAAGATGGTTGTGCTTCCGTGATATCTTCGGGATGGTGAAGTACTGCCCCTCAGTACTCAGTATCCTCGTGATATTAGTCGCAAGTGCGCGTGTTTTATATTTGTGTTTGCGGTCCCAGATTCCGCGCGCAACTGGTAATAGAAAATTCCTTGGAATTAAATTGAAACCTGGGTTTCGTGTTATTTGAATTTTATTACTTTTTTTTAACGTAAAATATGTCTTGTATCTATATTTATTTATACTTTACACTATTTTTTTGTGGACAATGAATTAACGAAGATTTCCAATGGCGAGTATCTTGCTTGCTAGAGGACGCGGAAACAGAAGATAGACTGTGGTGATGTGTCAGACGAAGAGGACAACTCAATATTCGGCAGCACAGGTCGCGGGTATTCAATCGGAGAGTGAACTTAGTGGCGGCGACTATGATAACGTGCCTTTGTCATCATTTTCTCAATTTGAAAACGTAGAATGTCATGAAGAAAACGTAAAAAAACTAACCCATAAAAACCAAGTTTTTATTATACTCCCTTTCTTTTTAAAACATAACAACAATTTAAGACGAATTAAATCATATAACATAACACTAAACTTACAGTAATTTAATATATTTCTAAAATGTCAGATGTTTTCAGCTTTGATAAGACACTTCATGCTTTGAAGATTAAATTCTAAAAACATATGTCAGTCAATTTAGATTTTCGAAATTCGTAGTGAAGTACCTATTATGTATTCCGACGGAGTAATTCAAATTTAGAAAATATTCCGCGACGTTGCTAGTAATCAAACTTTTGTAATGATTCCAATTTAAAAAAAAAAATTAAATTTCTAATAATCCGAAATTATGCTTTAATTATTTTTTTTTTTAACGAAAATTTGATAGATCTTCTTGATCATCGCCACGAGTCTACATGCAAAATTTCAGCTCGATTGGATCACGGGAAAAGGGTTAAAAATTGCTCGAAAGTTTTTTCGACGGCAAGCCGGCATGCAAGCAGACGCCACGAGTTAAAAGAAAGGAAGTAAAAAATTATCTAATTTTAGAGTACCTATAACATGGTGCCATTGATGAAAAGATTGCTTGATCTCTACGATAATTATACTAAGACTATTAATGATTGAAAGTAGAAAAGAAAATTTCATTTTTTGGTTATTGTGTCGATTTATAACATTTATCTACATTCACTCTTTGCCTTATATTGTTTCCACCAAGCACCTCTTCCATGTTGTAGTACTCTCCCTACTTTGAAGTAGGTCTAGTGTTACATTTGACAATCTTCGCGTAGCATTCTAAAGTACAATACTTTCTTCAGTCATTTTTTGATGTCTGTGATTTGCATTCATGCAGGAATAGTATTTTTTAAATAAAAATACGAGTTACAAATAGAATTTGGTTTTTCAATTACATTAAAAGTTCACTAATACAGATACACCCATGCCACCAACTCCAGAGTCTGTCGCATTTTCAGAAAATGATATGCAGCATCTCTATATCAGTCAGTAATTAAAGGTAAAGATGGTATTTTAACCGGTGATATACTAACTGTTATTTGAGATTTGTATCTGATTGGAAACTATTTTTTCGCAATTCAACGGGTAATCATCGACACTATACAACAGTTATATCTTAGTCACCAATCATAGGTGCAATCAGATACAAATCCCAAATAACTTTTCCTCAAATAACAGGTTAAAATAACGGTTTTACCATCACTATTAATTAATATTCAGAAAATATTGCGTTCCAGCAAATAGTGAGCAGAAAATGCACACGTAGTCAGTCGTTGTAATAAATAATGGGAAAAAATTGTATTATTTGGCGGCCACAACAAAATGAAGCGATTAGTGTTTTTTAACACTCTTGCAAAATATTGACAGTGTCAGGTACAGTCATTTATCTTTAACCCCTCGATAATAATATATGCACACTCCGTACAACAACATATGTTTTATTACCAATATTTTACGTTGTTGATTATTTTTCTTGTTGTTATGTCAATAATTTTCATTTCTTATTTTTTTTTCTCTTTTGATAAAAGTATAACTCTAATATTTATAATTTTTTTAATATTTTAAATATTTCACAATTTTTTTATTTTTCATCATATTTTTATACTATGTCAATTACACCTATACTATCAGTTAAGTAATAGGCTTTTGCCGATTACTTGCTGCTAGGCCCTGCGGTAAGTGATCGTTTGGTGGCCATTAGTGTCTGAGATTTACTATCGCCCATAGTTTGCTGCTTTTCGTACAATTTGGTTATTTTTTGAAACTAGTAATGGGAAAATCACACATGTATTATGCGTTTTTGAAGCAATCATAATGTCGACGATATCTCGCCGTGTATCGTTCGAGTTTGACACATTTCCAACCAAACGTATATTCTAACCTAGAAATTAATCGTCAAAAATATAATTCCCTGAAGAAAAATTATAATGTATATATAATATTTGTCTACATAAAATAATATCTAAATGTATTTTAAAATAATCCTTGTACCTCGATTCTTAAAAAAAACTTTCATTAATTTAATGCAATGGAAAAACAACGCATTACGACATTTTTTCGACTCACGGACAAACTTCAAAAATAAATTAATGTCTAACGTTAAGTGAACACCATCCACCACACACTGACATATACAATACCTACACACTTTCAAACCCTCATCCATTGACGAATTATAATATAGACACGTTATTCCCATACTAGCATATATATTCATATGTAGCAAATATTGCATTGAAAGAGACAACAAATCACGACTCACTTATTTCACAAACGTATCTGCGTGTAGACAGAAAAATTAGGTAATTTGAAGTCACGGTGACTAAAATAACATACTCATTCTTACAATAGTGTGCGATACTCTGTTCCTTTTTCCACGGGACTTTTTTTTACGCCCAATCACAAAGAAGGTCCGTTTAATAACGGATGCAAGTAAGGCAATTACCTTACTTTTGAGTTGCCAAGATTTCACGCTTGTAACGTATCTACAGTTTATTATATCATTGCCCTCATCAAATACATTTAACGTATTCTCTTAAAAATATCAATGAGCAGTCGTGATTTTGGATGAGGTGAAAGGTGTATATCAGGGAAGAAGAGTATGGCGCTCTATCCTCTCTGTCTACCCCCACGGGGAAACGGCGTGATGCTAAGTAAGTAAGCAATACAAATTGCGTGATATTAGGTATATCACGTAAGAGGTTTTTGATATTGATAATGATTTCTTGTTTAATGAAACAATAATTATTATTTGTTTGCATGTATTAGGTATGTGCTGTCCTTTTTATAAATAAATAAAAATAAAAATAAATAAAAATAGTCTGTGGTACTAAACGCCACAATTATAAATATACACTATGTTTATTCATGTCTTTGTGAAATATGTTGGGGCGTAAAGTAATTCTAATTGTTTATACCTTCTTTTAAAAGTTTTCTAAATACCCTTATTTTTATTTAATTTATAATTATATTTTCATTCCAATTAAAAAGATATATCAATACTTTATAAATATATAAGTCGTAATATCACGAGATATTATTAAAAATCTGCAGAATTAGGATGAAAAACAGATTAAATTATCACCATTATATAAATTTTTTTAATTATGTCTACAACTTTCTTTAAGTAGATTCATCTGTACTTAAGCCCATACTTAAATATTTAAATTTTAGAATCACGAAACCCGCTTTTTTTTAGTTTAACGACGTGAGGAACTTCATAGCTTAGTAGGTAAGATGTGACGTATAAATAGTATTGTAGTTTTCTTTGAGGTCCAAATTAATGCAGAGCATTTCAAAGCCCTTTCAAACTGAAGAGCCTTTCAGAGCACAAAACGCCCTTACGAAAGTGGAGAAAACAAACGTCCCATAAAGATTGTCAAGCTCTCTGTGGAACGTTTTTTACGTGGAGAAGGTCTGTACTAACAGTATTGAAATAAGATGAGTACTTCCTTCCTTTCTGATTTCGCAGTCTGTGAAAGGACCAACCGCCTTCCTATTCAGCTGAGGCTACTGAACTAATTCGTGAACGACGCCCTCTGCAGTTCAGATGCTGACAGACTACAAAGAGTTTCCACTCTAGATTTATGAATTGAATTAATAACGGTTTAATCCAAGACTATGGTCCCGTTGTTCATACAATGAAAATAAGTATTTCACTATATAATTTAATATCCTGTTAATTTAATCTAACTAAAAACAAATTAAATAAACCAAACCTAATAACTAACCAGACCAAACCTAATAACCTAACCTAACCTCATATATTGCCTATGAAATGTCAAAATATGCAGTCCATTTTACGAAACTTTAAAGTGTAATATCTCATTTAATACTTACTTTTTAAACGTTAATTATCTTTCATTTTGTTATTAGCACATTCAATAATATAGTGAAATAATCATTTTCGTTGTATATGCAATGGGACCATTATCTTGGATTTAGCCTTAATAACTAAGATGAATTATAGATATCTCACAAAAACAAAGCTATTTCGCAGTTCACAGAGCCAAAGAAAACAAAGGAAAATATGTATATATGGAATTCTTTTTTGGACGTTTACAGAGCTCATGAACTGTCATTGCCTGACTTAAGTGATCACTTTAAACAACGCAACGTTCAGAAATTCCATCAATGATAACCATGGACCACATCATATCAACTCACAAGAATCTTTGCTAGTTTTTGAGAAAACACAAAATGGATTTTCGTAATGTTTATCTGAACATGGTAATATTGCGGAATAAGAAATTGTTAGTTAGATAGTTCGGTCCGCAGGCGCAGGTGTAAAATGGGGTGAGTTTGAAGTTGGTTGTTAAACGAGCAAAACAAGAGTTTTTGAAAATAGATGGTTCCAGCAGTTCAAGGGGGAAGAATGAATAAGCGGAGATGGGAATGAAAAATGCAAATATTTTATTGTTAACCTTTTCCAGCATCTGGATTCACATTAGTCTGGATTTATATTTTAATTTGGAGTCGGAAATTACAGCAATCTGCGTTCACTATCTGCTTCTGTATTGTTTGGCTTTTATTTAATTGGTCAGTATTTTATTAATTAAATTGTCTGATCATTAATTTATTATGATTGTGATACACAACTGACAAATGACATTTGATAAGAACCTACTGACCATTTATTTATTTTGACTATATTTTACTGACCATTCATTTAATGTACTGACCATTTAATTAGTCCTCGTATTGTTATTCCTGTCTCCTATCACACAACCAAGATACTTGAATTTTGGTACAGTTTTGAAATTTTGGCTACATTTGGAAAGTTAGTGATGCTGTATTAGCACGATTTGCGATGAATATTTTTGTTTTCAGCTGATTTGTTTGTAATTGAATGCAATAAGAGTTTACGTATAATATTCCGTTACAAAGCCAATTGTTTCGCAATATGTACACATTTTCTGTTGAAATAAAAATAAATTAAATAAAAATTAAAAGAGCTTAAATATCAATGAGTTGTTTGTAGAAAGTTCTTCTAATTATCTTCTCGGTAACAATAAACATTTTGGTGATTTTTATGTGCTGGTCTTCATGGTCTCGGTGTCAATTGTTTGATGAGGTTTAAGAAGTGTTCTTGTCTAATACATAATAATTATACCCATACACAATACTACCTTTTGTATTGCTTAGTATTCTGATACCTTATCTATTTTATATTTGAAACCCTGAAGGGTTTTAAATAAATAAATACATGAAATTAAAAAAATTAAAAAAAGGCCAAGAAATCCATTCAGGAAAGATCAACGAAGACGCGTGAAAAACTTTCCACACAGAAAAATAATAGATGATCGAATAAAATGCCAAACAGGAAGTATGATTAGCCCTTCTGTAAAGAAATAGAACCTGTGAATAAGTTGTGACAATTATATTATTGATACTTCACCTGTCGATGAGATATTCTGTTACTCTTTGAAATATAAGTAGTAAATTTTAAAATTATTATTAAACTCACGTGGGGATAACATAGTTGTTTTTCACCCAGTTTAATTTTATGAATATATTACTTTAGAATAATAGAATAATATAAGAATAGAATAAAGCAGCGTAAGTCCATTAAACGGATTTTTGTACTCGCCTTGATGAGTTATAAAGCCTATTCACAATTCATTGCGTTTATGAACCAGTCACGATTAATCGTGTTTTAATTAATATCGATTAACTGCAAATGATCGAAGGTTAAAGGTAAGTGTGGTAGACTCTTTTTATGGTGTGAGTTAACTTTATTTTATTCAGATCATTTTAACAGTCAACAATTAACATTATAATTCAATTAACAGTTTCATATCAGGAAATAAGGCATATTTTAGTATTTTGGTGAGGTAGTTGGATTGAATTAATTGATATCACCTCGTTGTCAGACGACTAGTCACAATACCATATTTATAAACACCATTAACACTAATGTTGTGAATCAGGGACCAGAGACCACATCAAGAACCAATTTAGTTTTTGAATGAAAACACACTTTTTATTGAATCGCTGACAATAGTAAAATCATAGCTTTAAGGATTCTATACGATTGCTCAATGAGAACAGATTTCATTTTAATTCATAATAATCATTCTTATCTACCTTTAAAATGTCTTAAACCTTAAAAATTATAAATATATTATATAAGTTCACAAAAAATGAGTATCAAATATACACAGAATTAAAAATAAGTGCTTCAAAATGTAGTATTATTTTTTTTAATCACATTATAATTAAACCCTCATCACAGGTAAAGTTTCTGGGAATCAACATTGAGAAAGATCTAACCCATAGAAAACAGATTAACAAAGCTGTCAGCGTTGGATTCCAAGGTTTAAGACAGATGAAGTCTGTAAGAAAATGCCTTCCCCCGTATGCAGCAGTTACTGTTAGTGCTAAGTCATCTCGCGGCTGGACAACTGTAACTCAATATGCAGGAAAGCCTAGCTGACTTAGTTCGACAGACTTCAATGAGTGATGAATGCTGCGACAAGACTTATATTTACTAAGGCATCAAAGTTTTTGCAGATATTTTCAATGCTGAAGCAGCTACATTGGCTTAGTCCGCCGCAGCGTAAGTCTTTAAGGAAATGCACCACAATGTTTGATGGGCCTCTGTATCCCGGACAATATCACTGGAAAGCGGCTCACACTACGGTCAGCTAAATCAGAGGTGCCCGGCAAACTGGTAGTACCAAGGAGACCTGGAGCCACCAATTTTTCGGAACGTCCTTTCAGCATTGCGGGCTATGTGAAATCAGCTGCACCCGGTGTTGCAATCCATAGAAAATCAATAAAATTTCAAGAGGAAGCTAAAAACTCACTTTTTCAAGATGTCACATCTGTAAAGGGCCCTGTGAAGCGTCTTTCACGCAAAAACGGCGCTATAAAAATTATCATGACCATAAACATAACATATTATCATAGGTATTTGTGGCGTATAGATGCAAAACCGCCATTATGGGCTCCATACACATAGTAGCGATTTTGCTTCTATACGCCACATTTATAAACTAACGATTTTCCATAACCGTAATTCTGTGATTGATAAAATGAAATTTCACAGAAGTCTTGGGATTACCTAGTATTTAAAAAAAATACAGTCCCTTCCAATGGCGAAAAAATATGTCTCACTTAGAAAACGTTTGAATAAATTGGCAACTTCCGTGTGAGTCACTATAACATAATCCGTAACATTATACAGTAGCAGGAAAACATCTTGAAATTTTACGACGTAGTGAGGAAAAGTTTGCGCATGTACCATTCCACCAAAGAGACCCAAATTTTGTCTTCTGCGCATTCCCCAACTACGCCAAAAAATTTCATGAAGTTTGCTGGCAACTGTAGGTACCGACATTATTTTTTCTAGATTAGATTTATGTTAAATTGTAAATGTTTTATTAGTATTTTCAGTATGTTATTTTACTATTATTTGACATTTCTTGGTAGTATTCATATAAAATAAGGGTAATTAAGAATTACCTTGAAGATTCTTTAACAGTTTCCTTTCAAATAATTGTTTTCCGCAATCTTTGAAAAAACCTCTAGGAATTTAGCAATAAATGCTCACCTACGACTAACATTAAGCACGGAACACCATTGAATGATGAAGTGTCCTTGTTCATGAAATACAAAAGCGATAGTTCCTGGTTCAGAGTTGACTCAATTGACATTAATATTTATTACTGTTGAAGTCCTGATGCCTTCAAAGGGCACGCATGACCTTGATGCGTAGTTCTCTATAAATATACAGGTACGTTATGTGTACCTCCTTAACAAGGATGTTTTGAAATCGTAGCGACAAATTTCGCGACCAATTTATCAATAACCTGACGAACAATGCCTCAGTTTACAATTTTGGTATGTGGTAAATGGGTTATTGTTGTTCGCCAATGTACACACAGAACTAATGTATTATCAGAAAGCGACCAACGATATTTAATTTTTTGTATGAGATAAACATAGATGGTATGGCAATTTTTGCAACGTTGGATGCAGATTTCATTTTTTATTTTTTTATTATTTTTATCCGGGTGATCTCCGTGGATCTTCTCTCATTTGCGTCCAAAAGAGACAAATAATTATTTTTGACGTTTATAGCGTTAATTTTGTGGTTGGACATAATTATTAATTTTAATTAAACAACTTTGTATTTACCACTTAACTAGTAACTCTACGTCTACCGGTTTCAATACCACTGTATCTTCATCAGGACGGACGTTAATACAAAATTTTAAAAAAATATAAATAATTTGTTATAATCTACTTATATTCATTAATTACACCTACATGTTTCGGAAAAACCTTTCCATCATCAGGGTGTTTTATAAATGTCCAAATATCAAAATGAATTATTTCTTTTGCTTTTCTAAATTATTTGAATAATTATTTTTGAATATTATTGCTGAAGTTCTTGATTACATAAAATTATTGGAATTTTTTTTAATGAACTTGTAGTCAAATTTAATTGATTATTAATAATATTTTGTTTACTTTTACATGCTGTACTATTTTGTAATGATTCTAAATTATTCAATTTCAGACCAAAATTATTTATGTCTAAAATAGAAAGCCTCAAATTTTTATCAAAACCGTGATCGTTTATAATAAATGATTTCAAATTCAGAAAAACCATGATTATTCAGACATCTCAAGTGCTGTTTAACTCTTACATTTAAATTTCAATGTAAGAAATTTTAATTAATCAGTTTGACCGATCTGACCCAAATTTTTAGTACTTTAATACTTTAGGACCCGGTGGGTAACATTGGCGACAAATTTCTAGATTAAATGAAAATATTGTTTTTATTAGAGACTTAAATTCTTAAAGGTAACATATACACAAGTTTATTTTAAGCATGCTCATAAGCATGCTCAAAACTAGCATGTCCTAACAACTGTACACACTTGCTCATTATTATCATGCTTATTTCAAGCATGTCTTTAAATGAGCATGCTCAAAGCTAACAATCAAACACACATTCTTATTACTGGCCTGCTCTTGTCTTAGAATAGAGAGGAACTCTATTTCAAAATTGAAACTTTGCAAGCTGAAATAGAAAATTCAAGTGAACCAATAAATCAATACAGTTCCCGGGTTTAATCAAACACATATGCTTATTACTAGCATACTCTTGTTATAAAATAGAAACGCTCTTGTTCAAAATGGAAACTTTGCAAACTGAAACAGGAAATTCAAGTGAACCAATAAATTATAACAGTTCTCGAGTTTTCATCTGCACATTTTTGATTTTAGTTTTTATAATTTTATTGTAAGATTTGAATCATTCATGTTTTTTAATAAAGTTCCATAAACATTATTTCTTGCTATATTATTTTTACGCCCAAAGGGAATCTCTGTCACTTCATCAGATTTGACAAGGCAAAAATCTTATCAACAGAACCGTACCTTATACCTAGATTAGTGAGGGAGTCCATTGAAATATACAAACATCCCAATTTCAATAGAGATGACAGTTACAAACTATCAAGTATTTGGCGTCCTGTTCTAACGACACTGATTCAACCCTTGAGAGAAGTCGCAGTAAAATCCGCCGACGTAACTAGTACGTATTGCACACTGGCGACCTCTATTGTAGAAGAAGAGAACACTCCACAACAAAGTGCATACAATATACGCCCTAGAAAACAGCGCCTAATCAGTCCGACCTCCACCTCCGCGGGTAAAGGTCGTCCTGATGACGTTGGATAAGTATCCAACGAAACGTCGAGATTCGCTTCTCGGTAATACATACGGTGCGTATAAAATATCCGAAATTACAGTTATATATTCCACAGACATTCGTGATTCCTATAATAAGTCACGAAAAGTAATGTTTTGTCATCTCCCCTTTTTTGTTTCATCTGTCACGGACTGAGAAGATCGCATTGATAATCGATACTAGCCGCGAATAACATAAGCATGCTCATAAGCAAGCCTGTTCACATGTGCTCAAAAGATACCCCTTCTCATGGTGAATGACATTAGCATGCCACTAATGAGTACGCTCATTACTACCAATGTGCGTACACACATGCCACTAATAAGCAAGGGCTAAAGACGGTCAATACTGCGCTTGCTCATGTGCCACTAATAAGCATGTGTACTGCGTATTGTGTCATAAATACGTTGCGTCTTGATTAAATATCTAAAATCAGGAATATCGACAAAGATTTTGATTTTTTTTGTTTTTATTATAAAATTATAATATCTATTCATTTGACTATTGAAGTAAAAAAGTTGTCAACCATGAAAAAAGTGTTGAAAAAAACCCACAAAAAATAAAATATTTTTAAAAAAAAGTATTATTTAAAACATAAATTGCATGTAAACGTATTAACAGATTTTGCTATAATTGTAATAAATTGAAGATAATTGTTTACTTTGTAATATTATTGAATAAAAAAGACATCTCAACAGGCCGTTCAGTCATAAAAGACCCACAAAGTGGAGCAATTTTCTTCATTTTTAAAACATCGAAGGTTTGGTAATTTATTAATCAATTATATAATTTAGTTTGTAACATTCTAATAAGATATTTGTATTTAAAATATATGGAACCTGATGAATAAATTTTAAAATGAGATATTTTTCTACAAAAATGTGATAAAAAACGCAAGAGAAGATATAAGAAAAAATGATGATATTTGCTCATTCTGCTAGACGATCGCCTTAAGTATGTAACACGATTCTAACAGATGTTCTTGTCAATAACAATTCAGATTAATTCCGGTGGCCTTGTTTTGACTCTCGTTCGCTGAATCTGACATATCCCTTCTCGCCGGTGAACGGCGATGGCGTCGGATGAATTTTGATGAGTGTTGAATTTTCATGAATTGAACTGACCTCAACGAAGGTTCTTCAGGTCGTTGGACCGTCGTTGTAAAGAAATAGACCGTATCTTCAAAACCAAAGACATTTATAACATACACACGAATTTCGCCTGGGTGGATAAAATTATGAAGGTATGAATGTACCTACACGTTCAAACACGTCCATTACATGTTAAATAGTTTATCAAAATTATTAAAATGGTTGTTATTTTATTTGTGGACTGTGAACTTTTTTTGTGTTGTGTTGTCTGTCCTTCCTTCATTTAGGGAGTCAGTTACCTTCGTTCACTCACTGTCTCCCTTCCCACCCTAACTCTGTGTCCTTTCTTTTGGTTTTTCTCGTTTTTTTCCATCAATTCACTCTTAGGCACTACATGTATAACGCCATACATGATTTATTTTTTGATTTCTCTAACTAAAGGCTAACATGCCCTTTGGTTAGAGCAAGACGCATGAGAAAAGTGTTTTGTGAAGGTGTTGGTGTGTAAATAATACTATGGTTATGGTTTGTGGTTGTCCTGACGAAGAGAGTTATGTCTCGAAACCGGTAGACAAAAAAGTAATTTTTACTATATACTAACATAAATAACATTTTGTTAAAATATCTACTACTGACCACAAAGTTAATTCTTATACATTAAAGATATAAATAATAAAATATTAAAGTTATACATAAGTTCATTATAGATTCATCTAAATGTATTTTTATTTTTTAGATTAGGTATGTCTTCATTTCAAGTGATGAAAATTAATTCAATAATAATTAAATTTATAGATTATCAGAAGATCTGCATAAAATGTGTAGTATTTGTATTTGAGTTGTATTTGAGTATAGTATTTAAGATACAGATTTGAGTATGGATCTTCTGAGAGAATGGTCAGTAATAATTGTTGTCTTCGTCTGCGTTTTATGATAATTCTGGTATTGTTTATTACGACCACGTAACTCGTGTGAATAATCCTTTATAAATTACTTGTCATTTATTTATTGAGATGAGTGTATACATTCTTCTTCCGCTATTTTTATCCTCTTGTTCATATGCCAGTTCTATCTAAAAATCACTGTAAATAATCAATGACAACATGATGTACATATGTCAGAAATTATATTGTACTGAAATGGACAGAACTGGCCTGTTTTTGACATCGCATTCCACAACAGAACAAAGATTGATGATATTGTTTAAGTCACAATAGACGTTCCAGGTAAGCAATTAAAGGTCGGTTTATACGAAACTTGCTAATTTTGTCCTCTTGGAATTTCAAAATTTCGATTGATATCTATTGTAGAATTTATTTCAATCATCTGGTTTCGAAAGACTAAACAAAATACAGAAAAAAATGTATTCCATTCATCATTATTTATATGACACTTATATTACTAAGTAAAGAATACAAGTATATAACTTAGATACTATAAGTGTCCTTAGAACCGTTGAAGCTGATGTACGGCCATACTGTGAGAGCAAAGTGGCATTGTAATAAATAATGTGATATCTGCATTCACCATTTTGTCAAATAATGTAATATGTAACACTTTTACATCGAGGGAAGGCGAAGGGATAGCCAGAGGGAGGGAGAAGATATCCATGTTTTACGCAGGATACTAAAGAGTTATTATGCAAAATTTGAAACGAACGGCACTCCATATAAAATAATACATATTTATATCGATTAAAGAGGGTAAAGTGGTCAAGGGAGGAGAAAGGATTTCTACTTTTTATATGCTTTCAAGTTAACTCTCTTTGTCTGTTTGTTGTTGCGGCGGAATCTTATAATTGATTTTTCACCAACTGCTCAAATCTCTAGAGCTCTGAAACTTTCATCATTTACGTAAAGTTGACGAACGTACATTATTAAATCATTTTCGACGGGATTTCGTTATTATCTCGATTAAAATTAGTAATTCTCCATCACGATTGAACGTTAAAAGTAAACGCCCAAGTAGCTCTGAGATTCGTCAATATTAACATGAAAAAATATATTCCGAATTCAATTTTTTTCATTTAAGTCGGCTGATTCAGCTTTGACATTAGGCGTTGGAACGAAATGTCTTATTCGATAAATGAGGATATATGTTATCTTAGAATAACATTTATTTAGAAAAAAAATAGTTTAACAAGAAGATCACTCGTGTGCCATTTCTTTACCTTCTCGCAGTGAAACTGTTTTATTTTTTGTATTATATTAAAAAACATGTCTTCAAAAATTTTTTAAACCACTTATTTATGTATAATTTGTGCAGGAAACTATAAAATAACTACAAAAAAATTGGTTTAGATTGGTTAAAGAGGAAAAGATTAGTTAAGCAATAAACAGATATGTGTTTCGAGTCAATTTACATATAAAGTAGTATGTAAATTGACTCTATTAATAATCTAATATTAAAACAATGTTCTAGAAATTATTTCTTAAGTTAACCAGTTTTGGTTTTTTCTTATGTTTGATAGCCTAATTATACTATAAATCAGGGGCGTGCAGTGGGAACATCGCAGCATAACTTTTACGTAACCAATTATTTGGAAAAAAATCGGAATGCAACATATATTTCGTAATATCACAATTCTTATCATAGCATTCATATTTAGATATATCATTAAAATCTTTAGCATAAATATTTGTATTCTATTTTTTTTTTAAATATACGTTTACAAAAAAGTCATGCTTCAATGTTCCCACTGCACGCGCCTGCTATAAATATTATAACTGATCGACCTTATTTACACAGAATTCAGTAAAATTACAGTTAATCATAGTAATACAAAGTATAACACGTGTGTTTGCATTTAGCATTACTCAATTCAATGCCATCATGTGAATCAAATAAATAACACATTGTTTATGTATTCAGATAGCTCAAAGATTTGTCATTTACATTACTTACAAAGAAATATATTTCCGAAACGCCATTTCTTAAAATTGGCAATATTTAAACAAGTGGTTTTGTTATTTACAAAATGTTTTCATTAAACGTCTCAAACACGTATGCATTATTGTAAGCCAAGATAAAACAACATTTGCCTTCCCCTGCAAGGAGATCCAAAACATCTGCAAAAGAAGTCGAAATACAGGGGAAAGTGCCCCAAAAAACATAACTCAGAATAATTTGCAATATCAATTGATTTATCTCTCGATCTAGAAATCAATTGGCATACCTGTAAAGAAGCCACGATTTTTTATTTTTTATTTAAGAGGGTGGTAAAATATAATCGTTTAAGTCTTTGGTAATCACAAGATTAATAAGCTAATATGAAGCAATTATTTCTTCAATAGTATGTCCGTCTTATAAATCCAGAATTGGAGATAAATTGCTCATTAAAATAATCAATTCTTCGGATGGTGTGAAAAGAAGGTTCCCACCCTTCTAAGAGAATCTTCCGATGTTCAAATGTTTTGTATCGCGTGTATAGCAAAGAAAGTAAAACACGCAGAGTAAGTATGATAATTGAATAATATTGGTAGTAACGCACTGAGGTTTATTGAATGTATGGTGATCGAGAGCTACAGCGCAATCTAGTCGCAGCAACCATTTCGACCAATCAGATGCAAGATAGACCAACGTGCCTGTGCTGCCTCACGCTCGCCGAAACAACCACATTCTTTCGACTATTGTTGTGGCTTCTACAAGTAATATTCCTGTTCGCTAACCAACCTGTAAATATTGTTCTAATAAACTGCAACATCAAACAATGAATATTACTTACACCCTGTCTTGAACTCATCTGACTTATAAGCTTGCTGAATACATTTCATTCACTCTTTCATATTCACAACCACGCACATTGAACATGGAAGAATTCGGGTGGAAATTTTTTTCTCCCTTCACAACTACCACATTGGTAGATGAAAGATCATCCAACAGAACTTACCCACCAAAAATACATTTACAGGAAAACTGGTATACAGGTTAATTACTTGTTACACGTGCTTGGTGCGGGGGCAGCGCGGAGCTGAGTTTCTGGCTTCTTTTTGGCTGGACTCAATTTCTCAAATAGCTAGAATGATATGAATGTCTCTATCACCATAAAGTCAATACCCACCCGGGGCTAAAGAGTCAATAGTGATGATGGTAAAATAATAATCTTATCATGAACATGCGTACTAAGTCAGGATTGCCTCGTACGGTTCTCTTCAGCGACAGAGCCAACTAGAGAAGTCATGAGAGGGGTCAATTCACTTTATTGTTTGCGGCGTATGCTTGGCGTGTCATAGAGGGACAAAATCATCAACGTGAGTATCCTAATGGCACCTGGAGTCATCAACCGTAGCTTTATGATCCTCGAGACAAAAAGTTTAGCTATGATTGCGGCCCCACCGAGATCGGCGTCTACCACCGTGTTTAAATAATATCGAACCTTTATTTATTATGTCGAAAAAAAAATTAAGCACGGGAGGTAGTTTTTGGTGGAGACGCATTAATGCCTATTCGTGAATTTTTTCTCATCGCTAGTAAACCTAAAAAATTGTTGTGTGATGGTGGAATGACTTGAGCAGCGATATCACATTAAATTTTGCCAAAAATTTTGCAGTACTCAAATGGAAATCATTTGCTACATCAATAGGCATTCTGGGACGATGATCTCATGGAACGCGACGGCCCAGCTGAACCCCATTCCAAACGCGTTACAAAAGTATCTCCAACGATGGTTTGATCGCAGAAGTGCGTGCATTATCAAGGGAGCTGTTTTGAAGGAGATTAGAGAATGTTTAGTGTGCATTTTATTTTATTTTTTTAACAAACAGACCGTCAGCAGGTCATTAATAACCCTAATAGATGGTCCTAGAGTGACATTAAATTACAAAGTATGAATATTTAATGAACATTTGAATATGATATAATTACATAAAATACACTTTTTACGATAAATTAATAATTAATAAATAATAAATTATAAAATAAGTTGAGAATAATATTCAGACTAACGCAAATCACTAAATACAATTTTAGGAATAAGTTTTTACACAGTACACTTTTTATGATAAATAGATAAATAGAAATAAATAGAAAAATGTTTAAATGATAGAATGACTTGTAAATAATATTCAGAAAAAAATATCGCAAATCAATAAACACAATTTTTTACAAACAATTATTTTACATAATTTAAATGCAAATAAATTAGTAATAAGAAAGCGTCTTAAAGATTAATAAATTGTAAATAATATTCAGTAAAATATAAATGTATGAATATACACGTTTCTGCCGACCAAAGAATCTATTTTTAAAATATTTTTTTAACACACTAGTATGCTTTTACCATATGTGTTTTAATGTTTTTATTATTCATAATCAGAAAAAGAAAAATTTTCTATAGCCGCTGAAATTTCCGTAATAGGTTTTTGCATCTATAAGCGCGCTCGTTCGTAAGTTATTCTCATGCACTGTTATTAATTTATGCAAGAATATTTACATTATATTCATGAAACCGCCAGACGACGCTACGGAAAATCATCTAGAATTTTCGAGACAAATACACAATGAAATTAATTAATTTCGCACTCCGATCTGACAAGACATTTAACATTGCACATTAATACATTGAAGAACTGATAAGGCGACTTGAGGCATTCGATATGTGGATCTATAGAAGAATTCTCAAAATAAGCTGGATGGACAGAGTTACGAATGAAGATGTTATGGCTCGGGTGAATAAAGAAAAATAAGTTATTAAAACAATAAAAATCCGAAAACTTCAATATCTAGGACATGTGATGAGACATCCAGAGAAATACGAGATCTTGCATCTCATAATGCAGGGAAAGATTGCCGGAAGTCGGGGCCCTGGATGAAGGAGGTCTTCATGGCTGAAAAACTTGAGACAGTGGTTTTGCCAGTCTACTGTGGACCTAATAATGAAATAAAACAATGAACTTTGTTTTTTTCCAATTATATTTGAGCACTTGTTTCACTTGTTTCATAATGGATTTCCACAAATTTAACGCCGAAACTTGTACTGTGGAGCTGTTTCGGGCCGCAGTAAACAAAGTCCGCATAGCCAACATGATAGCCAACGTCCGGTAAACGGACAGGGCACGAGAAGGAAGAAGAATTAATACATTGGACTGTGACAAATAAAATATAAAGCGAAAAAGATTAGGAGGTTTAAGTAGTTCCATTGGTTATATAACCATTAACTCCATCGGCCATTTTTGAGTCCGTGTCGGATAATGGTCTTTTTATATTCTTCGTCCCTTTTCTGTCTGATAATAAGATAATCATATAAGATAATCATTGTTACGTCAATCGTACTAGTTACTTAGATAATCTTTTCAAGTCAGCAAGATTTTCTTCATTTTCTATATTTTTTATTTGTATTTTGGATATCATTAAATGAAGTATTTTTCCCTCGATTATTATATATATGTCATGAAATATGGTCCACCCATTTCAATATATCAAATTTTTGGAGATGACTATGAAATGCTTTTTTTTTGGTTCAGGTAATTTGAGATTGATAAAACTGTTTTTTAGGATTATTGTATATTTTCCGTTCGAGTGATAATAAATAATTTTGAAGTGCTTATTAACGGAGTAGATAGTACTTGAAGCATTGTAAATATAAGAAAAATACATTATGTTAAAATCAGGATTATTTATTATTATTAGTCATACTTTTCATACGCCATTCTCAAGACATTAATATGTTAATCGTAATCCATACATTAAAAATATTTTGAGTATGTTAAATTTTTTCAAGGACACAATACTGGATTTTATATCAAGGGGACATAATTAATTAAGATACCTATATATTATAAAAGTCTTATAGAAATGAAGCTGTTTTTTTATGGAAAAGTAGGTATGGAAGTCTTTTTTTGGGTTTTCGGCTATCTTAAGCGATCAGTTTACAAAATATTGTAATCAATTTAAACCAGTACAGATGTTGCCATATTTGTATATAGATATCTCATTAATAATTGGCCATATCTGTACCTATTGGTTTATGGAAATAACAAAAGTTTTAGGCGGTAGTAAAAATACAACTTACATACAAAACAAGGTGTGCACGTTAAATATATATAAAAATTCAAAAAAAATATGGATGTGGGAATTTAACATGGGTGGCTTCGGTGAATATTTCACTGTATAAAATGATCACTTAAGCCAGTTGTACGATAGATCGTAAGCCTTATGAACACCCAAAGAAAGACTCTCATACCTACTTTTCCATATAAAATGAAATTCGTTCTATGAAATATCCTTTCTATGAAATATCTATAATAGGTATATATCGAGGGAAGAAAGCCAAAAGAGAGTTAGTTAGTGATTATTAAAAAATTTACAAAAGAGCAAATAAAAGTTCTATTAATCTGATTTTGTCAATGTTTCTTTTATTATTAAACGATTTCCATATTTATTTATCCAAAACACATTCGAGCCGTTTAATAATTAAAGAAATATTGGCAAAATCAGATTGACAAAACATTATTTTGCTCTCCCGTTAAGTTCGAAATAATAACTATCGCCTTTTTGGCTTTCTACTTTCTACACACAGTTGGCAATAGTATTTTACGCAATATCGAAGTCTCTCGAACGGTCCACATGAATCTAGTATCCACTCGAAGAAACCACAATCACTAGAAATATGGAGAAACTGGTTGAAAATTCTCATGGTAACGTGAACTAAGATTTATGTATAAGAGTGATGACAAGCGTGCGCGAGAGCATTGTTGTTGTGACATTACAGCGATTACTCAGATAAAGCGAAAGCGGCAATTCGGCATGTCTAGCCAAATACCAATGACAATAATTAAGAGAGTACCTAACAGGCATTTGGAATATATGTGCGACCACAGAAAAATAAAGCGAAAGCGGAATATCGGCGTGGCTAGCGAAATACCAATGACAAAAATTAAGAGAGTACCTAATAGGCATTTGGAAAATATATGCGACCACAGAAACATCCTGGAAAGTCGAGTGTAAAGTGTTCCATAGACCAGTGATTATTGCGAAATATTGTGAATTAAGGAATAGCTCTCCAATTCAATTCGTGTCCAGTGAATTAATTATATTAATAAATCGAAAACAAATTTCCAGTGTGTCATTTGCCATTTGCATTTACCATGATATTAAAAATTAAAATATACCTGTTTCAACACAGATTTTTATAGTGAGAAGAACGTAGTCTATTCTTATTTTTTAATTAATTTTGTAGCTACTGATACTTTATTGTAGTAAAAACATCACTTTAAAGCTAAGTTAATTAAAAAAAAAAGGATTAAAATTCATTACAAATCATTTTGAATGAATTTTATAACTAAATATTATAGATTCACAAAATTGTCATTAGTTTTGCACCAAATGCAAATGTAATAAGTTAATCATTTCTAAGAAAATTAGATAATACTACGATTATTGACATAAGCTCTCAACGTTTTCATAAACACATCTTAAACATGTTGCATATTGTATAAAATGATATTCATTTTCAAAGAAAGTTGTTGTGACTATCAATTAAGTTTTGTGAAATAATGTTTGGTTTAATAAAAAATATATAATTCAACTTACGTCGTAATACAACTGTAACGCCATGTAAATAATAGTATAATATAGTATGTAGTATATAGTATAATATAGTATATAGTAAATATAGTATACAGTATATAGTAAATATAGTATAATAATGATGACCTGTTTTTGTGGAATGAAATATTATTACATTAAGTACAGGGTCGTGCAAAGCAACTCGTTTATTTAAAAATTCAATTAAGAAAATGAATGCAGATATATATTTAATTCTTTGAACAGCATCAAGTACAACATTTAAATTTTATGATTTGATGAAATACAGTTTTAAAGATGATGTCAGGCAGATGGCATCCATTATTCTCAATTTACTACGTAAATCTAATTCTAAAGTTTCTTTCAACTTTTTCATGCTGTGAAATGGGTATGAAATGCACGTTGCGTAGGGACAATTGAGCGAACATTAGAAAAGTTTGTCCCGACAGCGAACGCGCGCTCCACCTCCATCCACTCCATGATACTGACTAAAATAAGCGGAGTTACAACTTTACACCCCGCCCTCTTGAATATGCCCCTCCCCACCCACTACTCTTTTCGGAGCAACTATCACCTTAGGGCTCCCAGTTCAAATAATCAAATTACTCTGTATTAACATAAATCTTTAAAAATATGCCTATTGTTTTCATGGTTTTTCTCAAAGGTCTTTCATTATTGTTTAAATATAACAGGTAGAGTCATATCATTTATTATATATTTCTGATCTCAATTTATTTTCAAATTTTATCTCTTAAATAAGTTCGTCCGTTCGTCCGTTCGTCCGTTCGTCCGTTCGTCCGTTCGTCCGTTCGTCCGTTCGTCCGTTCGTCCGTTCGTCCGTTCGTCCGTTCGTCCGTTCGTCCATTCGTCCGTTCGTCCGTTCGTCCGTTCGTCCGTTCGTCCGTAATTAACTCTAATTGCAACCAAAACACTGATAATCAGCAACGAACATTCATGAAAAATATCGCTACAAAAAATGTCTGCTGCAAATATACGTTAGGTTAGGTATGTCGATGAAATTAATTTGCAAGTAAATCTGAAATTAGTTTTAGGTTTAAGCGAATAAAATAAATTTAAAAAAACAAATTGTCTCTATTCATGAATTTTCAGCTTCAAAATCTCGCAATTATTACGTCCCGATTTTTCACGGTTTTACGGCTAGAGTCATTATATTCACGTTTTAACACCTTCGTAATTACCGGTATTTAATTAAGAGTTTCAACGATTTCCTGGTAATGCCATTTTCCGATTAAATTTACATGCCCTAATATATGGATTACATGTCAAATCATTATTTTTATCCTTTCCTCGTTCCTGTAAGTAATTTATGTGTACAATGTATATAGCGGACATCAAATGAGATAAAGTTAATGTACCTCTTTAAGCCTCGATCACTTTCACAGCTGACGTCAGAATCTCTCCAGCCAGGTGCGACGTCCACCATTGTGACTTGTAAAAATTGAAAGAATCTTTATTTCACTAACTTAGATAGACACTGATGTGGCTAGATTTGTCGCGGGATTGAGGCTTTTGTGAGTCGTGCTATTTCTTGCGACTTTTCATTTAAACTCAGCGTTATAAAAATATTATACTTATTTGATTATTTCCCGAGACGAGGTTTGAGTTCCAACCTCTTGGTATCATGCTATCGTTTTTTCACTAAACAGAAATAGCACTATCCCAATTATAATAAATTCCTTATGTGTCCGTCGTAACTTCGTGAAACGGCCGTAAATTTTTTACAGTAAAAAAACTTTTTTTCTTCTTTTTCTTATTTTTTCCTCTTTTCTTCTTTTCTTTTTTTTACATTTATATCTTTTTTTTATAAATGAATAAAACTTATTCTTTAGGAAGCGACATTTAAAATTACCATCAATCTTGACGGGGTACAGCTAGTTGTATAATAATCACATTACTTGTTTTTATCGTCTATGATACCAAATATTTTATATGACCTTGACCAAAGTTTTAAAAATCTTGATATACTTGGAATGACTAAGAGTAGGGGATCTAGGTGTAATACGGAGATGCTTAGGTAAAACAATAACAATACACGGTTTTTATAATCACAACATTCTTATTTCTTTATGGCATAATAGTTACTTATCAATGTACAATTTGATTATTTCTTGGAAAGATTTTTTTTATTTTTATCTTAATAATTTAGTTCCACACATAATGTTGTGTGGGCTAATATATGATTTCATTTAGACATATTGCATGCCATCTAATCATTTAAAAGTTTTTATAATAAAAATTTTACACTTCGGTTTAAACCTCCTTACATTCTCCATGTTTTGAATTTCCTTTTTCATGCTATCGAAGATTTTTATACATTAATATATCATGCAATTTTGTGAGCTTCATCCTGTCATCAAAGTATTTGGGTACTAATCCATGTTTAATTTTAAATATTTGCACCATTACATTATATATTATTCTTTGATTTACAGTTTCCAGTCCTAGGGCATTCAACATACATATTAAATCACTTAATTATTTTTTTCTTCATCAATTCGAAAAAGACTATAATGCTCTTGATAAGGGGTAAGATAAGTTGTGTAAAAGGGGTTTATATAGGACTTTTTTATTTTCACAAAAAAAAACTCAGATCGAAAGATATTAAACCGAAAAATCGTTCTTTCATACACTTTAAGATTGCTGCTATCTCTTCTTCTTCTTTTTCATAGAATACTGATTTTTAAGTACTAAAAGGCACACCGAGCTTCTTTTGTTGTTGTTGTACACCATCCTCTGAAGCACCTTTCCTGAACACTGTTATTTGGGTTATCACTTTTTTTATTGCCTTCAACCTGTTTAGGCAGTAAAAACAAAAACCTCTTTAAGGTCTTAAAGGACAAGATGGCCCCATGAGTCACCCCGTCTTGTTTTTTTGTACAAAATTATTTTTATTACGAAACAAAATTTAAAAAAAAACATGTCAATTTTAAAGTAATTTTAAAAATACAACATAATAATATATTTAAAATAATTTTCGCCTTTGAACAAAAAACGCGTGCACTCTCACTTTCTTTTGCTACTAAAGGTGGCTCTAAAATGACTTTATATTGGCTAATTTGTTTTGTTACCACAACGTATAGAATATTGTATAAGTACTTACCCCATATTACCTCGCGTCCTAGTCTTACCCCCAGTTCCCCTATCTTATACTGCACACAAAATAAAAGGAGTCGTACAAGCCTAACAAGTAAAATAAAAGACATGTGTGTTCAACGAGGACCACAGCTGTCCATAATAATGGCACATAACTTTTTACACGTGAATTACGTTACATAATAATTTTTGTTCATTACAAAACATGGAATCAATTGGCATAAAATTTCAAAAGAGACCTCGTGTTTATGATTATTTCATATTTACGTTTGTTGTCCTTGAATGGATCTTATAAGAGTTCATTGCATATATTAAAATATATTTTCGTATTTTACGAATATTAGACGATTCCATTATTTTTCAATAATATTTATTCAAATAGAATGTTCTGTGCGAATGAATTTATCTTGACTATTTTCTCTTTTAAAATTGTATTTAATTCATTTTTACTCCCTTTATATTAACTCGTGGCGTCTGTTTGCTTGCCGGCTTGCCAGCTCGCTCGATCCGACAAAAACTTTGGATCGATTTTTGACCCTTTTCCCGTGATCCAATCGAGCTGAAACTTGGCAAGCAGACTCGTTGCGACGATCAAGAAGATCTATCAAATTTTCGTTAAAAAAAAATAATAATTATAGTATGATTTCGGATTTTTAGAAATTTTATTGGTTTTTTTAAATTGGAATCATAAGACAAGTTTGATTAGCAACGGCGCGGCCCGATAACGTCGCGGAATATTTTCTAAATTTGAATTACTCCGTCGGTATAATAGGTACATCATTTCGAATTTCGAAAATTTACAAAACAATTGGTTCGCAGGTGACAGCAAAATTGTTTTTTTTTTGGGAAAAAATCAAATAATAATTTATTTCTTTTAGATTTCTGCTTAGTTTTGAAGAATTCTACATTACTCAAAACTGATTCTGACTAAATAATTTGACGCTGGAAATTCATAAGGTACGATATTGATGATAACTGAATCAATCAAAATCTTGACATCTCAAAACATCTGACATAATGGAAATATATTAAATTTCTGTATGTTTAGTGTTATGTTATATGTTTTAATACGTCTTTAATTATTTTTATATTTTACAAATAAAGGGAGTATAGTAAAAACTTGGTTTTTATGGGTTACTTTTTTATTATATTAATTACCTACCATCAACACATAAAAATATAGATAGGTACACATTTAAAACATAGATTTTTTTTAAATTCGGTTTTAAATTAGTCGTAAAGAATATAATAATAGTTTTTATTCGCAATTCAATGCCTTCCATTGACTGGAGGTTTCGCATGGTTCATTGATCTACACACAATTCTTTAAAATACTTGCTCGCCTTCAACGTAACTGGGTAAACTGGTTCTGTTTCTATATTATTAAGCATACCTACTAAGCACAACCTTGCAGTTTCAATTGATACAAACATAAATTTTTTAAAAATACAATTAAATATACAATACCTACGTATCTCATTTTATACGCTTCTTATAGTGTTTTATTTTCTACTAATAGTGTTTTATTTAAACATAATTATTAATTTGAAAAAATAACAAATTTTGTATGATTCAAGTTGAATACGTCCATCCTGACGGAGACGTCAGCACCGTCAGACGCACAGTGGTATCAAAACCGATCGACGTTAAATATTAATCAAACTGTTTTAAGCAAAGTTTGTAAATTTTTTTAAAATGAAGTATTAAAATATTTATTATTTTTGTTACTTAATAACTTACTTAAAATCCCAATTATAATAATTTCGTTGTCGGTCCTTGAATGGATTCTGTTCATCTGCCTGTCTGTCCCCTTATCTTCGTGTAATGTCTAACTAACTAACTAACTAACGATCGCGCCGTTTCCCGTAGGGGTAGGCAGAGAGGATTGAACTCCACACTCTTCTATCCTGGCATACCACTTTTGCTTCGGCCACATTCATACATCTTCTCATACAAGTTCTTGCGGTTGTTGTGGGCCATCCTCAAGTGCGTGTAGTATCTGATCATGCCAGGTCTTTCGCGGACGCTCTCTATTCCTGTTGCCTTCAACACTCGCCTCATATATTTTCTTAACCACCCTTTCCCCGTTCATACGTTCCACATGACCAAACCATTTCGGCACTCCTTTCTTTATTCTATCCTCCACACTACAGCCAGCATTGCATTCACATCTAATTTGTTCATTCCTCACTCTATCGACCAAAGATTTTACACACAAGCGTCTTAGTGACCGCATTTCCACCACGTTCAGTCTACTTTCATTCCTCTTTTGCCAATTCCAGGCTTCACTTCCCAAACTTTATATATATTTTTCTTTTTTTATAAATAAATAAAATCTTTTTCTATAGGAACAGATATGTAAAAGTACCATAATTTTTGACGGGTTACAGCTAGTCTGTTATAATTTCAACGAAATTTTAATGGTAAAACGTGGTTCCCACCCTCGCAAATATCATTGGCCTTCTTGTCCACAAAAATGGCTTACTAGTGGTCCAATAAATAAAAATTGTTTATTAACTTGTTTGGAAAGGTATGATCTGCTGGTAAAACACAGTACTAACCTTGCATTTTTTGGATATTTCAATTAATTTCCTACAGATTTACCAGTTGAAATTTTTTTATTCAATTCTTCAGAAAAATGTTATTTATTTATTTTTATTATTCCTAAAATATAAACTTTGGTAATTGAGTATAAAAGTAATGATTTTTTAAGACTTCAATTATTTTTTATGTTTTTAAATAGTGAAATATACTTTTACAGTCGCTTTTGAGTAAATTGAACGCATTTTAGATTCATAGAATATGAAAATGAATAAGAATAATCTTCTGTGTGTATGTGACACATCAGCCCTGACGATTGATCCTGCAATGGGATCCGAAAGATCGGTCAAAGAGCTCAGATAAACACGGCAGAATATCCCAGAAAATAACGCACAGAAAATTCTGAACGGCTGTGAAAACTTGCGAACATTTTTGAATAAAAATAATAAATAATCAAAGACGTGCTTGTTTTTCTAATTTTTAAGACCATCCTAAGCCATCTAGCTAGTCTATTTTAATTGCACAATCTTTTACTTGAAAATACTGAGTACATCGATGGGACAAGTATTCCATGTACGTATCTCTATTTAAAAAAATTGTCTCATTATTTTTCATATACATTCAATATACATTAACCATTCTGTAGTGGGCTTAAAACAGCGGCGCGCGTATCACTCCAAAAAATAGGGATGCAATGCCAATATTAATATAATAAGAGAATTCTTATTGTATTAAAAAAATTTTAGCAACTTTTTATAATTAAACATACATTATATCACGAAAAACTATTAACGGAGGGACATTTTACTCCTATAATACAATGTTTACAAAATATGCCTTGCGACAGGAGTTCACCCAATAAGACAATCGTGGTGTTTTTATATATATAAAAAACTTTCGTAAAATCCTCGCAATTTATAATATATATAAGTTTTTTATGTTGGAGTCACATAAGCGCTTGTCCTTGCAAGTCATATTTTTATAAATCAAGATAAATTATAGAAGTCACACTCACAGACGAAGCTATTTATATGGGAAACTTGTAGATATTTATCGGGTGACCTAGGGTTAACGCCTTGTATGAGCTGGCTTATGTGATCACTTTACATAACGCAACGTTCACCGATTCTATTTCATCTGTGTTCATTCCCATAGATAATAATAATAATAATAATAATTGGATAATTTGTATAGCGCCGTTTTCGCGAAATACTCACCTCAAGGGCAGATGTCTCTAGCAAAGTCGGTATAGATTTCAAAGCTGCATATTTTTATTGTAAGGCGCAAAGCTAATTGTAACATTGTCATGTTTTCATATATTTGCAATCAAATCAATTAAATGTTAACAAAATTACCAATTCCAGGCTACTAAAGTCTATCGGTTCGATCACGCTGGCTAATAAACAAAATTATTCATAGTTTATATATATAAGCATACAGGCTTTTATTATAAAATTTATAGGTGTGTATATAATTAAATTTTCATAATCACGTCATCGTAAAACCATCCACATTTGAAAAAGATAAGATATAAAAAAAACATAAGCCCATACAATTTTGATAAACCCTTACAAAAGATGACATCTAGAGTCATTCAGCCAAAATAAAAAATATATTTTTAATAAATTTTCCCGCTCAAATACCCAGAACGGTAACTTCTGTGGCATTATTTTTTGTGCTGGCGCTGTGTAATAAGATCCCAGTCGGATACGTTTCTTATATTCTCTCATTGAAAAGGTACTTACTCTCTTAGGCCAAGATTCGATCTATTTCATCTCTTTGGAAGACTGAAAATAATAAAATTGTGGAATCTAGAAATGTTAGAAAGAAATATATATTTTATACATTTATTATTATACTATACAAATAAATTTTACCTTAAAAAGAGTCGGTTTTGAGAAAAATGCTTTCCTATCATAGAGCAATAAAAACAAAAGATTTTTTTTTTAATTTTATTATTAAAAATTGACACATTGTAAACTGTATAAATAACTAAATCATCGACATTAAGACTATCTATTTTAAGTTGTTTTTATCCCGTTTTCTTCTCCGTAGGGGTGGCAGAGAGGATACAACGCCACAATTTTCTTACCTGGTGCTAGACTTTAGCCTCATCTATTCTTATAGATCTTCTCATGCAAACTCGCTCCTCGGCTTTTGGCCATTCTCTAATATTTGGTGTATCTGGTCATGCGAAGTCTTTCATGGATTCTTATGTTCTTTCTTCCTTTAAAACTCACCCCATTTATAATCTTTATCATCCTTTACAAGGTCAAGACATCTCACCGATTCTTATGTTCTTTCTTCCTTTAAAACTCACCCCATTTATAAACTTTATCATCCTTTACAAGGTCAAGACATCTCACCGATTCTTATGTTCTTTCTTCCTTTAAAACTCACCCCATTTATAAACTTTATCATCCTTTACAAGGTCAAAACATCTCACCGATTCTTATGTTCTTTCTTCCTTTAAAACTCACCCCATTTATAAACTTTATCATCCTTTACAAGGTCAAGACATCTCACCGATTCTTATGTTCTTTCTTCCTTTAAAACTCACCCCATTTATAAACTTTATCATCCTTTACAAGGTCAAGACATCTCACCGATTCTTATGTTCTTTCTTCCTTTAAAACTCACCCCATTTATAAACTTTATCATCCTTTACAAGGTCAAGACATCTCACCGATTCTTATGTTCTTTCTTCCTTTAAAACTCACCCCATTTATAAACTTTATCATCCTTTACAAGGTCAAGACATCTCACCGATTCTTATGTTCTTTCTTCCTTTAAAACTCACCCCATTTATAAACTTTATCATCCTTTACAAGGTCAAGACATCTCACCGATTCTTATGTTCTTTCTTCCTTTAAAACTCACCCCATTTATAAACTTTATCATCCTTTACAAGGTCAAGACATCTCACCGATTCTTATGTTCTTTCTTCCTTTAAAACTCACCCCATTTATAAACTTTATCATCCTTTACAAGGTCAAGACATCTCACCGATACCTAATTTATTTAAAAAAAAAAAATTTTTTATTCATGATTATAAAAAATGTCTATTACTAATCATTTTTCTAAATCATAATTATCATCTTCATCCGCTTGTTCTAGTAGGGTCGGGGGCCCGAAGTCTCGAGAAGGTGTTTCCATGTTCACCTGTCTTGCGCTGTTTCTGCATTAGTCATCCAGTTTAGACCCAATCTGTTCCATCTGGAGCGACCCACCGGCCTTCTTCCTTCCAGGGTTGTCGGGAAGATTCTTCTTGGTATTCGTTCCTCTGGCTTTCTTAGCACATGTCCAAGCCACCGCATTTGTGATTTTCTATGTGTAGGAGTAGGGGTTCCATGCCGAGTGTGTGGCTTATGAAATCAAGCAAGTGAATATTAAAAAATAAATTAAAACTGAAATTCTGGTTATTTATTTTAATACTAGCGCTTTTTTTCTCTTCTGTAAAATTTTGTTTTTGCATATTGACCGTTTTTATAACGAATAAAAACCAGAGATAAAAAACAAATAATTTTTACGGAGAAACTGTAATTTTATTCATCATTCCAAAACTATTTAAAAAACTAGTCGATAGACTAAAAATAACAGAGACACAAAAAGAAGAGAATAATTGTTAAAGAACTACTAAAATAAATTGTGAAATATGGTGATAATTTTAATTTACTGAATTCTTAATATTGTATTGTATTTATTAAAGAATTATAAATATATTCTTGCGCACTAATTTCATACACAGTTTTGCAAGATGCCTGTTAAAATATGTATGAATATATCGTATTATCAATAAACTATATTTAAAAAATTAAGAAATTAATGCATAACATTCGATTCGACCTGGTAGCGAATTACCACAAATCAATAAATGATGGTCATGGAACCTTGCGGTTGATCGCTCACGATCAGCTATACGTAAATAAAAAACACTCTCAAACATAATATGGACATGACCAAGCATACAAAACGCCTGCGGAAATAATTTCGCAAGGAGATGAACGACATTTTCATGGGCACCACGCGAGCTGAACATGTTGGACGTACGCTGTATTTTCAGTTAGTACGGTACGTCTGACCAAGCGAGTTGGTCCTGACTACTGCTTTCGTCTGACTGGTGTTACCACGAGTTGGACCCGGTGTTTCAACACTGCCGGCCAATCTGACAGGAAATTTCAACAGCGATAGTGCGATTCGCCCGATTATAGATTCACGGTCCGGTTGACTAAACCTGTCCGAGTCTGATCTGGCGGATTACTATCTGACCGCTTATTTTTTAAAGTCATTTTTTCACGTGTAATTAGTTGTCTGCTTTTGCCTCGCGATGACTATCGACGCTGGAAAAGTGGTACTCAATTCTCTGGTGAATAAAAATAAACAGTGGTCGCAGTGGCTGGCTGTTTTGTCAGGTAAAACTATTTAAATAAATTAATTACAAATGTTTGAATTGAGCAGCACAAGATGTTTACGTAGAAATAATTATTCTGAATTTTCAAATCATGTTTTGGAAACATGTTTGATATTATTAAGGATTTAGAAAATTTACATTCAAATAACATAAGATTACAGTTAGATAAAAATTTTAGAAATAAGAGAAAGTGTTCATAGTAAATTAAATATTGAAAAAAACCAAATCCTTTTTGCAAATTGTTATGTTTTAAAATTTATTTATGACGTATGTTCTTAATTGTTAGTTGGATATCTCCCGTGTATTTATTTTTTGTTTTTGTTAAAATTTATACTCAGAATTAAAATTTTTAGTATGTGTTGTATCCTGACAAAACCATTGGCCGCGAAACATGTTGATAATTCAATAAATAGTGGTTTTATACGAAGCGTTTTTTTTATGTTATTTTTTTATAAGATCCAATAAAAGTTGTTTTTAATGATATGTAATCACAACTTAATAATTTTGGAATCGTATTCTTATTATGTCACCTATTTTATAGTCTCACCTTCAGTCTTTTACCGGCAGCATTTGAGGGATACTTGAAATAATAAATAATAAATAAAAAAATAAATAAAATAATTTGAGTATTTCCTAAAAATACAAAGATATTGTTATTCAGCGTAAGTAATAATAGATGATTAGCAAATTTAAAATTATTGCACTTTAAGAATGTCCGTAAAAGTAGAAAATTCGCAGTCGATGAAATACGGAGAGAATCCAAATTTGAGACTCATAACAACTGCTATACTACAGATGGTAATGCGAAATATGTGGATAGTAGCTTTCTTATTAAAAGGTTTTAACAAAGCGTTTATACCACACATAAATAGATTTTAATGCTTTGTAAAAGATATTTTTTATGTTTACAGATTTAACTTTGTGGTTGGATATAATTATTAGTTTTAAAAAAATTAACAAACTTGTATAAACCACATTGATTTTATTAATAAAACAGATTATTAACCGCTGTTTCCCATCAGAATTCCGGTAAATAAAGCTGTATATATAGGTACATGTGCATTATCTCTATTCCTAAGTAATGCCTTTATTCGATTGCATTAAAATATTAACACCATAAAAGTAATAAATCTGTCTACTTGATGGAATTTAATGATCAGTTACGCATTGATTATATTCACTAGTTTTAATACAAATAAATCCGGTATTTAATTGTAAAACTTTTTAAATGCCCTTGTGAGTTATATGTATAATAATAATAAGCGAGTCAGTGTCAGATCATATCCATAGAGATAAAACATTTTGAAACGTCAAAGTTTATTTTGAATAAATGTAAAGGTGTACCTTCACGCATCAACACTGTTCATTCTTATGTTGATAAATGTAAAGGTATACCTCCACACATCAACCCTTCTGTTGAAATGTCTAATATACTACAACGCAAATGCACACTTTTTACATTAAGTATACACTTACACCACCTTAATACTATTTTTTGCACTCTTAAATACACACTTAGTTATATAGAGACATCCCGACAAACATATGAACACTTACACACTACACTCAAAACCAAAACATCAACTCCGTTAGTAAAGTGGAGAGCTCTTCCCGCTATTAGTATACCTACTCGAATACGTTATTTTTTAATTTTAATTTTTTTTTAGATTTATTACTTTATACTGTTGTAACCGGATAATTAGCCGCTTACAAACTAATATTTATTTTATTCGTCCACCATGTCCATAACCATATATTACCAGAATGTTAGAGGCCTTCGTACCAAAACAACAACAATCCTTCAAAACACATATTCAAATGACTACGATATAATCGCCCTTACGGAATCATGGCTCAATAAAGGCATTAGAAACGAAGAGCTTTTTGACTCCCATTACAGCATTTATCGCAGAGATCGCGACTATGCCTCAACCGGTCAACGCCTTGGCGGTGGTGTAGTTTTAGCTGTTAAACATGAACTGATCAGCATTGCTCGGCCGGAATGGCAATCCTCCGCTGAAGACATCTGGGTCACAATTCGTTCTAAGGGCTCACGCCATCCTGTTCATATATGTTGCGTATATATCCCTGGTGGGACTCATTATCAATACCTCATAGAAAATTTCCTAAATATGTTAACAGATGTGGTATCAAATAACCCTACGGACTCATTTATTATTTTAGGTGATTTTAATCTTGCTGAAATTACATGGATAAAATCTACATCATCTTCACATTATGAAGCAATTAATCATTCTACACATAACAGCAAGTATTTCATAGACTGCATGCATTTTCTAAACCTGTCTCAATTTAACGGTGAACCAAACCCAAGTGGCCACATTTTAGATCTAGTTCTGTCTAACTTATTAACATCAGTCGTAGGTAATGATGACCCGCTGGTTCCGGAAGATACACATCATAAAGCCATATCCATTAATGTTCCATTCCAGGAAAACCCTGTACTGATAAATACAAAAAGGAAAGTTCTTCTTTTTAATCGTGGAGATTACGATTCTATCAACTACGCTCTTGAACAAGCTAATTGGGAATCTATTTTCTCTAATCATCAAATAGAAATTGCTCTTGATAACTTGTATAACTTCTTAAAAAGTCTCATTAATCTTTATGTTCCTCATAAATTTACTTGGAATACGAAATATCCCCCATGGTATAACGCCTCCCTTATCAAGATTACCAAAGAAAAATTTAAATATTTTTGTAAATATAAGAGATTCAAAAACCAAGCCGACTATGATACATTCTCTCTCCTACGCAAACGGCACAAAGATTTATGTCGCGAATCCAAATCACGTTACTTAAACAACATTGAAACTAATATCAACTTAAACACAAAAAACTTCTGGAGCTATGTCAAAACGTGTAATAAATCTCAAGGTGTCCCAAATTGCATGTTCTTAGGAGATAGGAAGGCTAATAATGGCACGGATATAGCAAACTTATTCTCGGAATATTTTAGCTCAGTTTTTAGTACACCGAATGATAGACCTACCATTACGCCCATAATTAACCACGAAAACCACATAACTAATATATGCAGTATTGAAGTGACAGAGGAAATTGTACTAAAATATCTTAAAAAAATTGATATTCACAAAGGTGCCGGCCCGGACGAAATACCCTCAATCTTTATTAAACGATGTGCACACAATCTAGCCTTACCCCTCTCTTTAATTTACAATCGTTCTCTAACAGAATGCACTGTCCCTCTTATTTGGAAATCTGCATATGTATCTCCTATCTTCAAGAATGATAAAAAAAATTATGTAAAAAACTATAGGCCTATCTCCAAACTTTGTATATTTAACAAAATTTTTGAAAAAATAATCTATGACCAACTGTATCCAGCTCTTAAGCCTACCTTGAATATTAATCAACACGGTTTCATTAGTGGTAAATCTACAACCACAAATCTTTTGACTTTCGTAGAATACCTCCAAGATAACTTAGATAACAGAATACAAGTGGATACTATCTATACCGACTACAGTAAAGCGTTCGATAGGGTTGATCACTCAACACTGTCAAACAAGCTTTTAAAGATAGGTATTCACGGCAATCTTTATCGTTGGCTTACTTCTTATATCTCCAACCGTAGTCAAATTGTAGTGGTTGCAGGGTTTAAATCTAACACTGTTGTTGTAACATCTGGAGTACCTCAAGGCAGTCTGCTGGGACCATTGCTATTTAACATTTATATCAATGATATAGGTGATTGCTTTCTAAACTCAAAAACTATCCTATATGCAGATGATATGAAAATTTTTTCTCCCATAAACTCACTAGAAGATTGTCGAAGGCTGCAAGATGACCTACATCGTCTGAACACGTATTGCAATGCCCACAGCCTGGAAATAAATGTTTCTAAATGCTTCGTTGTACGCTTTACAAGAAATAAAAAGGTATTCTCTAATGAATATTCAATTAATAATATAACATTATCTACCAAATCCGAAAGCAAAGACCTTGGGGTGATACTTGACAGTAAATTAAATTTCAACAAACATATCGATTATATAGTCACCAACGCATCATCTATGCTTGGTTTTGTCATACGCACATGTAAACATTTCAAAAATATCAGTACCCTCAAGACACTTTATTTCTCATACGTTCGTAGTATTTTAGAATATGCATCTCAGGTGTGGAATCCAGGTTATGCAGTACACGAAAATAGAATTGAAAGCGTCCAAAACAGATTCCTAAGATACCTAGACCTCCGTTCATTTAGATCTCATATAAGCAATGAAGACTCTGCGAAGTTTTTTAACATGCAGACCCTAACTCGTCGAAGAAACATAGCTGACGCGGTGATGCTATTCAAAATAACACACAATCTAGTTGATAGTCCGGAACTTCTTCAACGAATATCTTACCACATCCCAACTCGCAATAACAGACATTCACCTACTTTTCATCTCCCCTTTTGTAAGACCAACTCAAAACAAAACTCCTTTATGTACAGATCCACAAATTCATTTAACACAAACTATCACCACATTGACATTTTCAACGCAACAATAAGAAACATAAAACAAACAATATCTACACTACCGCACCCAAACTAATTTGTACATTATATCTTCCCTTCTACTCCCGTCCCACATTCCCCTCCACCCTCTCCATTCGCTATTAATGTATGTTAAAGTAAATTTTTAAATTCAGTGGAAAATTTTTAAGATTGTTTTGCTGTTAACTTTTCCCAAAACAAAATAAATAAATAAACACACAAATACACACACTCACACAAACTCACTATTGGACATGTTTTTTCTTATTTTTTATCGATTGTATATATGTTTTTTCTTGTAATTGGCCCAAAACTCTGTACATCAATTATTGTTTTTTTCAAGATTGATTAATTATATGGCTGTAAGAAAACCAATAAATGAAAATAAAATAAAATAAAAATAATAACCAGTAACCCATAAAAAATGACGAAACATTGTTTCGCGTCTTTGCTAAGCCCAAGTATATATATTTATAGCATATTTTTGGCGGTCACAGAGAGGCGGCCGTAGCCACATGCGTTAATCAGCCGGTTCGCGCCCCATCTTTGGCCGTTTTTTTAGCCGTGAATTCTAATGAAATTGCGGACGTTACACGAAGTTACGGAGACAGACAGACAGATGAAATTATTATGTCTGATAAAGGATATGTGTTACACATTATCCATAAGAGTTATGACAATTACTTCAAGAGTTTGTAGAATGAGTATTTGTCACGTATGTGAAAATATTATTTTTCCATGTAGAAAAATTATTGCCAGCATCCTTCTTTAAGAAAAAAGTCCCCAATATCACATATGGTAGTCCAAATGGTCGGTTGCTTAAGAGCCAGTAATTTTACTGCGTAAAGAATCCAAAGAGCCAGTAATTTTACTGTGTAAAGAATCCAAAGAGCCAGTAATTTTACTGTGTAAAGAATCCAAAGAGCCAGTAATTTTAATGTGTAAAGTATCCAAAGAGCCAGTAATTTTACTGTGTAAAGAATGCAAAAAGCCAGTAATTTTACTGTGTAAAGAATCCAAAGAACCAGTAATTTTACTGTGTAAAGAATCCAAGAAACGATTTGGATTGGACTCTGAAATTGCTGTTATTCTTGTTTAGAAATAAAAATGTGTCTATATCTGCAAACTTATATTTTATATTATCCCAATAATAATAATTTCGTTGTTTGTCTGTCTGCCCGTAACTACCTGTAACGTCCGTAAATTCTTATACAAAAACTTTTTTTTCTTATTCTTTAGGAACCGAAATGTAAAAGTCCAGTCATTTTTGACGGTTTACAGCTAGTTATTACAATATTAATGCAACAAATTTATTGAAAATAATTATGACTGTAATCGTGCTTGTTTTCTTTAATAGTAGGGCATTCGCCTAGTGACCAAGTAGTCTGGAGTTCAAGCTTCGATCTTGAAGGTTACCGAGTTAGTCCTATTTTCATAAGATAACCACATAACTAGTTGAAAACAGTAATAATATTAATGAGGCTTCACCTATCCTGGCACCAACTTGAGGATAACAAAGAGGTCATAGTAGTTAAGAGAACGATTTCCTTAGAAAATACAAGCTACTACTTATATTGAAATCAAGGAATATATACGCATATAGGAAAACTAGGTCAACAATATATTTACCTATCATCAGTACTGCATTGAATTATAGCATGAAGTGTGAACAATTTTCGTTAAATGGAGAAAAATATCAGAGAATGTTCAACGGATAACATTGCGGAGAATCGAAACCTACAAGGCATAGAAAAATTTAGTCGATAAGGTACATTGACGAGTTATATAACATAATATATTAAGACAGAATATAGCAGAAGAATAATATTTAATAGATACGAAATGGGAGGAGAATAGGAGGACGCCGCTGGAGAGATGGGATAAAGAAGGGTGCAGTAGAGATTCCGAAATGGAAGACAGTTGACTATAAACGAACCATCTCTAAATGAAAGATTCAAAAGGTCAAGGTTAGATTAGGGCAACAGGACTATGAAAGAAATAGAAGACTGACATTTATGTGACTTGTATTCCGTTTGCGAATGGATATTTATATATATATATATTTTTTTTTTTTTTTTTTTTATTAGTTTCTATTTAGATACAATATCTACACGTTTAATATAATAGTATGTATGTATAATGATATTGTTGATATTATTGTTCTTAGTCCTCCTCACTAGGGGTTCCTGTGCTGAGGCGGACTAGTTTATACTTATTTATTTTCTATTTTTAAATTACTGCGTAGTTTTCAATACTCCTTCTAATTTATCTGCATCGACTGGTTTTAGCCATGCTTTAATCTTTTTTTGAACTCTTCAATCTTTTCAATATTTTTGAAGGTTGGGAGAAGGATGTTGTAGAGTTTTGTTGCAAAATATCAATAATTAAGTTTAAGTTATACTATTCAAACTATATTATCGCTTTGAACCTCGGCATTCGAACAATTATAGTTTGGCTGCTTTTGCGTGTAGTTATTAATAATGACAATTAATGTGGTTCATTTTGACGACTCTTTGTTGACCGCAATGTGAATATGCTTGCACCATAAAAATGTAAGACGATCGGGTTATATCCTATTGTTCGAATAATTTACGATAATATGAATAACACACAAGCGAAACGTGAAAATATAATCATCAACTCCGTTATATACTCAGTGACATGATCACTAATGTCATAATCTGTAAATTTATATATATTTTTACTATCGTTTTATCGTACTTATATGTATTTTATAATGATTTATTAATTAATTCACACAATCCTTATGATACTCGACATTCATCTATATCTTTTTATACGGTACTTAGCCTTTAAGGTTGGACACTCACTGCAAATGCATATTTCAGCGTTTTTTTTTTTACGAAAATGTGATTTTTTATTGTTCATTTATATCAGAATGTATATTCTAGACTGCAATTTTTTTAAGGCAATAACTTAGATATAACCTTTTTTCTTATATATAAGTAATTAACTGAACATTATTTACAATAACTAAGAAAATATCAGTATTAATCGACAGGCCGCGGCCAAAAAAATCATTTAGTCTCCTAGGTGGTACAAAGTTTTAATGAATAATTTATACGCATATGTTTTTTATACGTATAAAGTTTACTTCATTATCTTAAATCGGTTCATAGATAATTAAGAAATGTTTAATATATATAAAGTTATAATGTTTTAAATTTGCAAGAAATTTTTACGTTTTTTGTATATTTAAAACATTTTTAATTCATATAATTTACAATAATTTTCTTAATTATTGTAAAAAATGTTCCGTTTATTACTTTTATATAAAGAAAAAGGTTTTATCTAAGTTATTGCTCTAAAAAATGTAGTCTAGAATATACATATCATATAAACGAATAATAAAAACCCACATTTTGATAAAATTGCCCGAATGAAGGCATAAACCATGTTCAGAAACCGGTTAGTTTTAAACAAGAAAACTCAAATGGTTTATTTATTGAATTATTTAACCGTAGCTTAAGATACTAAAAATAGAACTTTTTTTTTCTCATCTTCAATTAACTCTTTGTTTTATCCCTTTTCAATACTACATCGTATGATACGAAATTATTCCTTCAGGAACATATGTTTCATACAGATTTCATTTAAAAAACCCATTTTCTAAGCACGTGATTACGGGAATGAGTTATCTGACATCTACATCAAATAGATAGGTGTATATGATTGTATTAATAAAAAGATAACACTTTGTACAAAACCACTATTTATAAATAGTGGTTTTGTTTAAAAGGGTTTCTTTTTTATTTATATAAATTTAGTTTCCTGTTATTGAAGAAGTGAATGATGGTATTTTTTTATATTTGCCATATGCGAATTTTTCCCCAATAATATATGTCTGTAAAATTATAAAATATTTTCATCTGTATTTATTTACCTCATTATTGTTATTAGATATACAACAACTAATAAAATACTGACCTGTTGGTGATCAACGAACGGCTGCCTTAAGTATTCACTTACGCAAGCCGTACGATAGGTCGTAAACCCTATAAATATCCAAAAAGACTTTCACACATACTTTCCCATATAAAAGAAAAGCTTCGTCTCTGTGAGACATCTATAATAAATCTTAATTAATGATGTCCCCCTGGGGATAAAATACAATATTGTATCCAAATAAATTTTAACATGCTATAGTTTTTGCCTGAAGTCAACAAAGAGTTTATTTTCACCTTTGGTCTTCTTTGTGAGGTATTTGAAATCGTATTTTTACATAAAAAAATTGTGATCTGTTTTGCAATTATAATTTCACAATAATTATATCCATCCCGTCGTCAAATATTTTCTTTATACACCGCAGTGGAAGAAACGTGATGTACATATTTATTTGTTTAGTAAATGGCCTTGATTATAAATATTCAATAAACTAATCTAATTAATACCAGCTGTGTCACGTTTTCAAAATTAAATACTCTCTCGACATTTATTTGATATCTGAGCTCGATGACGTTAATGCTAACTTATTGGATGATTATTTTGCAATCTTTCAATTTAGAAAATTAGCAAACTACTACTAGCATAACTAGTACGTAGTAAATGCAATAAGTGGCCATAAGGATAAATTAGTTGTTATTATTCAATTATTAAATAAATGTATATAAAAGTTTTTAAATTTAAATTCAGATATATTATAATCTGGCAATTTTTGATAATAAATCAAATAGAAAAAGCGTCGCAGGAAGGTTTTTTTTCACGTGAAAGATTGTAATTAGTGAAAAATTATTTTATTATTAAAAAATATTTTATTTATATTTTATATGAAATGAAAACCTATATTTTAATGATTAAAACAAAATTTATTGTCATACAATGAGATGTGGGATACAATAGTAGGTACAACGTTATTAATTAATGAACACAAATAATAATAATTTTACAAACTGATAATAATAAAATGATTGCGTATTCTAGTGCATATGTTAAATAATTCGAAAGAAAATAATATATACTGTTATGAAAATGAAAACACTGAAAATCAATTAGCGTTTTATCAATTAATGATTGATTAATTATTCAATATACAAAGTCACTTAACACGAATTCAACTTAACGCTTTTATTTAATGAACGCTATTTTGCAATATATCACTCGTATATTTGTCGCGCGTAGAATATTCAATTGTCTTACATAGAAGCCGCTCTGGTTTATTTCATCAATTAGGTACTACGTTCGATTATTTCGCTTAATCTATCGCTTCGATTATCTTACGACTGGCCACAGTGGCCTCGCAACTCGTGACCGACTTTGCACCGAACGAACTGTCAACTCTGCGGCGCACTAGATCCGCGCTATTTATATCCGAATCTGATATTTTCGAACTATCTAGAATATTGTAGTGTTGAGGAGAAGGTTCTCGTCGCTTCTAGGATGTTCCAAGCCTTTCAGGATTTGTATTAGTAGTATTATGCATATGATAGTATGCATAATATTACAATTACAAATATGTGTTAGAGTGTTCCAGAATGTAGTGGAAAATTCTAGAGGTTTCAATCTTATTGACATATTACGAGGAACTCTGTACGTAATCTCTTTTGCCATTTCGTTATAACACGTCAAAAAGAATATTACTTGAAACTTCACATTCAAATATATAGGGTTTATTATTAAATAAAATCAGATGCAAAATCTATACACCTACACTATTTCACGAGAAGGACTGTAGATTTCGCTAGCAGAGACCTTTCAAATATATGAAAGGTTTTCAGATTCGGAACGTATTTACAACTTAAATAAAAAATGTATGGATGTTCTTACGATGGAATTGGTGAACGTTATTATGTTGAGCGATCACTTAGGCCAATCTCATACAGGCGGTAATCCCTGGGCCATCCTATAAAAACACACGTTTCTCGTATAAATAGCTTCGTCTCTTTGAGACTTCTATTATTTATCTTAATTCATAATTGTCCTTCTGTTGACAAAATTAAGTAATTGTGTTCACAGAACATACATTCAAAAATATTATTACAAATAATATTTCCAAAATAAGCGGAATTTTGAAATGAGAGGTAATTTGATGTAATGCACCGTTCGGGTGCTCTCATAACGTGCATACGGCCAAAGACTGGCCGAAATCCTGTGTCACATTGTGATGGTCGACATAGAGATAGATTTAATAAATTTAGAAAATCTTAAAATAATAATATTCAAAAAAGTCAAGTATGGACATCAAAAATATATTTCTTCTGTTTGGAATCGTTTAAAAGTAAAAGCCTGATATATTTCTTCTTAAGATTCTATGTATTACAAGAGGCTAACAAAATATTGAATATTCAGCTATACAAGTAATATTTCTTAGATCTTTATTATACCATAGATATAATTCTGTGTTAAATTAATATCGTTTGCCAATCCTAATAGACTCGACCTTGTGAGTAGGTGCGAACGAGCCTTTATTATTTATGAATCGGAACAGCAAGTCTCGCGTGTAGCGGGTGCTTTACTGTTATTTTAACGAAACGGACCAATCACAGGCGCGCTTTGCCTTCGACGGGTTGAGCCGGAGGCGACCGTCCTGATGACTGAATCCGGCCAATGGCGAGCGCCGGCGGTGAGGTCATCGCGCATAGGATGAGTCACTGCACTAGCGTGGATTTCAGAGGTATGGTGAAATCGTTACTATAAAAGGAGCGAACACGATATACTCTGCCCCTTCAGTTCGAGACCAGACCTGCCAGCGGAAGCGCTGCCCGAGAGACTACTGCCAGAGACTTCATTTGGAGAACAGCATTTGCGGACGGAGTTGCTGCCCGGACGTATGGAGGAATCTACCATTCATCAGTACCAGAGAGGATCATACCGCCACTGTGTAACAGCTAAGGAACACATTTATATTATCTATTACGGTTAATTATTTTCACTATCGAAATGTATTTATTTTGGGAATATTTGAGTTCGGAATAATTGTGTAATTAAATATCACGATTGCTTGTGTGATATTGGTTCAAATCGTACGAGAATTCCTTCCAAACGGATGTATTTTTATGCAAGGCGAATTTCATACCGTTTATGCTGAAAATTGAATACACGGAGTTCTATATGAATTACTTAGTAGCATTATAATAATTACTGTATTGCGTAGGTATTGCGCAATCATTACACTCGGTCTACAACTAATTCTTTATGAATCGAGTTCCTCGGTATATTCGGCTTAACAAGTAGCTTCAGAACGACGAGTAAAGGACAGAATGGGGAGATCTAACTAAAGATTGGGATATCTGGTTTGTGTTAGCCTAGCTGGCTGAGGGGTGGATGATTGCCGGCACTTGGGCGTGGAACCCGCACAAGCCCCTGCAGGGCCCCTTAAAGGCGGGGTCCTCCTTGTTGCTCGGGGTCGTCAATAAACCGACCACCTAACCTCATCTGGCGCAAACTACTTAAACCAACAAAAAGGTTCCCTATGTCTTTGGAAGGATTTCCATGCTTGAATGCTGTAAAACCTTGATAGAAAACGTTAACTTCTATTTCGTCCTCTGTAAGAAAGACAGGGCCAGAATAAATATAAAAATCATTCACTCATATGGAATAGCTGGGATATTATAAATATGTTACTAACACTCTAACATTTGTCCAAAGTAAATGTTGCAAGATGCAGAATCGTGGGACGCCGCTCTGAAAAGGCATAATGAGATTGCACAATAATTTGTAACATCGCTGACTATGCCCGCAAAGGAGGCTAATGTCGTCATCAATTTGTACCAAAAGAGTACGTGATTCTTCAAACACCGGCCTAAAAGAAAGGCGCCTCAAGACAACACACATCATCAGAAACTCGTACCAAAAGAGTACGGCCTTCTCAATTATAAGCCTAAAAGAGGGGCGTCACAGGATCACATCTCGTAAAGAAGAGATAGAGTCTCGGGATGCAGTAAGTTCCGGAGGAACAAGGGGGGCCGTTTAGTCACTTAGGAAGTCGGCCACCGGGTTTAGGCGGGCGCGGAGCCTCAACCCCTCTCAGCAGAGATGCTGAGGGTTTAAAAAACCAAAATTTAGCATTCAAAGAAACTATTATTTCATATAAACTCACGGGCTGTTGTAGAATCCTTTCGAACAAACCATCCCCGAGACCTTATCTACTTATTTATAAAGAAGTTTCGCTTCAAAAATGTCGTATTTCGTAAGTAGCAAATATATGTATTATTTTCTCACGCAATTAATATGAACAGGTTCATGCACGTCTAGGACGAAACCATTCAAGGTAAGAATTTGCTAATACAAAGTGTTTATAATTATTAATTTCAGTGTTATTTAATATGTGTGAATTTTTCCCTTTGCGCCGTTCGAACAATTTTACTGGTTTGTCTCAAATCGGAAATGTTTTATTTCTAATACACGAATTCTTCTGGTGAACGTATTTTATTGTAACATAAATGTATAGATTATTAGGTTCGTTAGATGTTTTTATTACGTAATATTATGCAATTGTTTCCACACTGCTCCTATAAAAGAATTTGAAGTTATTACGATACACAACGGGGTCCTTCATCCATTAGACGATTCATGTGCCAATTCAACGACGTATTACGAATAGTATATATTGTATTTATCGAGACTTAGTCGCATTTATTATTCCTAGTGAGGTTTTTAGTATTGGTTCCAGGCGCCATTATGAGGCGGAAATAGTTCATATTCATAGCCCGACTGCAATAGGTATTTTTGTCGCGTAAGAGGTAGCACTTTTAGAAATATAACTATGTTTTATGTTTAGTCCCTGACGGACAGGATGGTATAGCTGTGGCTATTTTAGGTAATATACTTAGTAAATGCAAAGGGCATTAGGTATTTTCAATATAGTATGCGAACCCAAGATGTTAGAAATATTTTTAGTTAATATTTTTAGTTAATATTGCATTCAAAAGCGCAATTTTCACACAATAATTATTTCCAGTTAATAATATATATTTTAGTTAAATGTATAGTTAGCACAGGCAGAGTATTAATATTGTATAGAATACATTATTTATAATATTTCAAGAAGGTATAATATTTTATTCCGCGATCCTTTTATAGTTACAGCATATCTGTCGACCTCAGCCGTTGCCACCCGCGCCATACAACTATTTTCGCTAACATCATACGGCAAATGACTTTATTCATTGCAATGAAATTTATATTATTTAATATTATTTTCCATGACGTATTTTTGACGGGTCACCCCACTTGGATTCATCACATTGTTAGCCGCGGCCAGGAGTTGGCAAATTAATTGAATATAATAGCTAAAATTAAATATCAACTCGCGGCGATTAAGCATCGACATTTTAAATAAATTATTAATACAGAATTCATCGTTAATACGTTAAGGAAGACCCCTCTATCTACCTGGATCATCACAGTGCTTACCGTGACCAGGAGAACGATTTATATTGAAATACAATAAAATGCTTTATAATATTAATTGAACATCATTTCGACATTAAATACAGTCCGCTCGATTTGATTAGGATGCCCACTACCTAGGTGGATCATCACAACATGGCTCTGATGCACTGCAGGAGTGGAATTTTGTGTGAATATCTCGGACGTATATGTCAAAGGGACATATCGAAAAAAAAAATCCGCTCTTAACGTCGTATTTAATCATTTTGCATAAAATTGCAAAAGAGTATCGATAAAACTGATGTTTACGAATGTCATATAACTATTTTAAATTAAACAATTATAGGTACTGTGAGAATTGAATAAATAGAATAATGACAACAATAACCTTATTTCAATATTAACATAATTTAAGGAACGATCAAAATCTTGAAGAAAATTTTAATTTGTATTTATATAAATATGTATATTATCAATCATGAACTTCCCTTCAAAATAATGATATTATAACATAATATTGATATTGTTAAGTTGATAGAATCTGGAGGAATGATACACTTTCTAAATCTCTCGAACAACATGGAATCCAATGGAACATTCTCGTAAATGCTGGAAAAGCGAGCAACCGCTAGAAATGTGAAGGAAGTTCTCGAGGCACCGCGAAATCGACATGTTTTGTATAAAAAGGCGGGGCGAGTGCCTCGCGAACAGTTATTGTTTGACGTTCGACGTGTGCGACATTACCAGCGACAAAAAACGCAGTGTAAAATTGTAACTGGCGCGCGTAAACCGAGTGACAGATATCGGACGAAGTACCTACGTGCGAAAATTGAGGGGAATATTCTCAAAAGTGATCGATACGATACACTCAGCGTGAGAAAAAGTCTTCCACAGAAGAGTAAATGTAGATAATATTAGTGCAAATTACTTAATCGATAGTAAGATATGAATATTAAATATTCTACAAACATTAATTTAATGATTATAAATTTAAGAAAAGCGCTCCGAATAAATTCGTGTTCAGTAACTTTAAGGTAAATTAATAAAAACTGTAAATTGTTTTTGGTGTTTTGGCGTCCGCTGTAGGTTTTTTATGAATTAATGTATTTTTCTGTAAAAATATCACTGCAATCTGACTAATGACAGCCGTGAATGGTCTTATTATACATAATATATGAACACGTTTATGTGTAATCTAATTATTGTCATACATTATTCAAAATTATCTATACAACAATTTGTTAAGACCATAAACCAAACCGAACCAAAATGCGTCATTCAAGGCTTCAAATGACGCATGTCGGTATATTTAAATTTCGAACAACAATACGAAGAAAACGTTCGTCGGGATGATTTTAATAAATTATGTCCTACCCAGAACTCTACGCGGATGTTAATTTCTTGGATGCGAAATGCAGGCAATACATAAAACAATAAATATAAAAAGGTTAATACTAAATAATAAAATTTCAACAATATTTTTCTGCTAATTTCATTCATCAAATTTTTACTTATGGTGCAATACGATTATTTGAATTAAACTTATCTATACTATACACACGTCGAGTTATTTTGTAATTAGTATATAGTTTCGAGCCTCTGCCCCTCTCACCATCAGGTAAAATTAATAACTCACTCATTTATTTATTACATCTGATGAAGATTACAATAAGTAGTCAAATATTCACGAAGATGTATCGAAACAATCTTGCAACGAATCTTGCAAAAATATATTCCTTCCTCACATGAACTAGTGCAGCAGTATACATTATCGGATAATAACCAAATTGACATTCAGAAAAATTAATTAAATTAAATGTTCTCTTATTTAAAATGAAATTATCAAAGAACACAACATCTTTGAATACTTATGAAAAATAAAAATAAAAAAAAACAAATGACCATTGCACAAGAAGAAAAGATGAAATAATTTTACAATTAGAAAGATAACAAGATTGTAAAATTCAATGTGAAATGAAACTGTATATTAAACTATCGGGAGGCATTAAGAATGAAGAAAATATAACATTAACATAATTACAACTTATACTTTTAAGAGGAAGCTAAAAAATATGTGATCTTTAATAAAATTTATAGTAATTATTAATTCGCGTCGTAGCTAAACCCTGCTTTTACAATCTGTAATACATTAAGTATATTTCTGATGGGCCACGGAGAAGCAATAGTGGCTATGTTGTCTGGTTGCCGCGTAGCCGTTTGCGCGGCCGAGGTTCGAGTCTCCCTACAACCGTGTAATTTCGGTTTTTAGCCGTG
>JADDOH010011984.1:0-16248 GCA_016648135.1 Agrypnia vestita
ATATAAGGCATCCGGGCCTGCTTTTTACCATCGTCGAGGGAAATGTTGAAGGCAACAATCGTAGAGGCCGCCCGAGATTATGCTACGTAGACCATGTTATCGGAGATGTGCGCTGTAGCACCCACCAAGAGATGAAGAGGCTGGCAGGTGACAGAGAGGAGTGGAGAGATCGAGAGCTTGTTGCAGACTAATTATTATTTTTTAGTTTTTTTATTATTTATTCATTAACGTCCTATAGGGCTTTTACAAAAGATAGGTAAGTGCACACTAACAGAATATATAGATAGTTTAAAGAGAATTAGAGAGAAGAAAGAGAAAAACAGAAAAAAACAATGTAAACATAATAATGACATAAAGAGAAAAGAAAATATTTAAAATACAGATACAAATATATGAAGATAAATAGAATATAAGGTAAAAAGCAAGTAAGTATATAAAAAGCAGAAGCATAAGAAAAACAGAAATTTAAAAACAAAAAAAGTACTTATGTAGAATGAAAAAATATAGCACAAACATTGAAAGTAATATTATAATAAAAAATATACATACAAATACAAATCAATTTATTTAAGTCCAATTCGATAAATACTAGTAATCTTTCAATACACCTTTTAATAATGTTTGAATAATATACAGTTATTGGCAAAGACGTCCAGTTGCTCGTATCTGTTTGCTAGTCTAGGAAGCCTTTGCAGTGGGGGAATTAAAGATATAGTTAGTGGCTGCAGTTTCCACGGCAAAACCAGGATGACTACTAGGATTGGGACCCAAAAAAAAAATTAATGATATTGAGTTGGTATTCTGTGTATCTCAAATAAAACAAAACCCAAAGAAAATAAAATGATAGAGTACATTAGGAAGTCAAATGTAGGAAAAAAATATGCTTTTCCATAGACAATTGGCAATATTCTATATGATACGGCTACTTTATTCTGCTTGCAAAGCTGTCAGTCGAATGCGTTGAGACGTCAAAATACTACGGTTTCTTATAAAATGACAAATTTAGTGGAATCTTGTTCGCATTGTACAAGAAATGTAATTAAAAATATGATAGAACGTTTTCAAAACATTGCACTTCATAAAAAGGCAAAATTGACTGGGGTCACTCTGTACTAGGGTTGTCAACTTTTTTTACAAGAAAAAAAGTATATTTAGATCTGAGAAGAATATTAAACAGTATTTTATTTATTTAATGTTTTAAATACATATTTTTTAGAGCGTCTCGCACAAATTATTAATTTACATTCATTTTTAAAAACTTCATACGCCTCACCACAATTATAACTAAAATATAAATAAATGAGGAGCTCATTTTTTATTAAATTAATATTTGCTCTATTTCTATCCTCCCGCCACTTTGCATTCATTACTGAAAAAATTCTTTCAGTGTATGCTGAGGTGGCGGGAACAGAAAGTAGATATGAGACTATTTTAGTAATATTTTTAAATTCTTCCGAGGTGTTTACTAATAAATGGCTCCACTTTTGGCCAGTACTCATTTCAAGAAAATCTTTGTCTTCTGATTCGTTCTGAAACCATTATTGTGGTTTGTTTGTGACTGCGCTGCACTGAACGCCCTCTGACTAAATAAAGACAAATTGTGTGAGCGTCTAAGTCTGAAACTTATAGTGTTACGCATTTTGATGCAGTATTAAACAGTATTTTGTATACTTTATTTTTGATCAACGGTAAAAAGTATAATGTACTGAAAAACAGTATGATACTGTTTTAAACAGTATAGTTGGCAACCCTACTCTGTACCTATCCCGCTCCAACCCCTGATCTTATTTTCGATATTCCGGTATCCGAAGACTAACCTTATTTAATATTAAACAAGTTCTCACATCTCACCCTTATCTATGTCTTGCGTAAATTGAAGTTAACCATAGATTAAACAACTCATATGTCAGTTGAACGTTTGGAAACTTCGAGAACTAATAACATATGAACATTTAAACCTTATTTTTACATATTTTTTTTTTAGATAGGTGCACTCAACTATTTCCATAAAACATACCCTCGAAACGAAACTTCCCTAAGCCGTATTCTGCAGTTTAGCCACAATTTAGCCCATTTTTCTTTTCATCTTAACCGTCACATCAGGTGCGCGTGATACTCATCGCCGAAAATTAATCCATTAATCAACCTACTGCTCACCGGCGCGCTGGTCGGCCCTCCTGGAGTACTCCGAGCACTCCTGCTTTATGTCAGGACACGATATGTCCACATCAGTGTACAGCTCTTCATCGCCGCTCCTGGCTGCATACCCTGGCTCGGGCTTCACGGCAGGAATATTTTGGTTAGCGCGGCTCATAGTTCTAGTACGTTCCAGCAAGCACTTCGACTGGCAAATGGCGATTGTCAAATGACAGCCGACCATAAACATGACCAGAGCATAGACAAATTATATTAATTAATCGATAGGTAGGACTTTTTAAAATGTAACGTCCCTCCCATTCTCCAATTCAACAAATGCATATTAAAGGTCCACTTAATGAGAGAGGCCGGTATATCTTAAATCAAGATCGATTTCTAAGGTGAGCGGTTGCGGCTGTCGATTACCAATCTATGTAAGATAAGCGCATTGTTCACTGAAATCAACTGGCTCGAAATACAATTTTTATCATGGCCGAGACCGGTATAAATATGAGCGTAGGTTGATTTCGAATTCTGACAATTCTTCGAATTCCAACGCAGTACAAAAATAATATCAAATGCTTTCACTGTAGCAAACCCCGAAACATCAAAATTAACAGTCCGTTGATGGAAGTCAATGCAGGAAGGCCAAAACGAAAAAGGAATAAACCTACGATGTTGTAAAAATGTTAGAATATATTTTTATCTAGTGATAATGAAGCAGGCATAGTGAGCGCAAATCGCTGTTTTTCCGCCTACAAAAGCAGATAAAATCCAGACTGTCCAGAAACGCCAAGATATTAGTGTACAAAACGCTTATTAGGCCAGTGCTCACGTACGCTGAGACGTGGGTACTAACTAAGAGGAATGAGCGAGCACTGGAAGTTTTTGAAAGGAAAATTTTGAGGCGTATCTTCGGACCGGTTCTAGAAAATGGACTTTGGCGGAGACGTTACAACAATGAGCTCTATATTCTATGTGATGTGGAGAGAATGTCCGAGCATCGAGCACCAAAGTCACTGCTGAATTCAAGGCCAATAGGGCGAAGGAGCTTAGGAAGGCCAAAATTAAGATGGAGTGACAACGTCTTCAAAGACATTTCTGAGGCCAAGACCCACCAAGGGTTGTAGTGCCAAGAATGAAGATGATGATGATAATAACGAAGCAGAATGCCCCATTAATTCTCACGCAAGCACTGCTTCCTACGTACAGGGATGCAATTGCCTGTATGAAGTCAATAATTAATAATTATTTTATTAATTATTTAAGTATTGAAGTTAATAAATAATTAATAAAATATTTATTAACTTATTATTTTTTAAGATAATAATAATTTTATTCGGTTTGAAATTAATGAATTCAATTAATTTTAAAGCTCATTATTCGTAATTGTGAATAACTTTCTGATTGATTGAACTCATTAATTTAAAACATGTCAAACTTAAAGCATCGAAATTAGCGGCAATTCAATGTTGTACATACTTAAAATCGGGATAAAGATCTGACATTTCAATATTACTATTTTCTGAATACCACAGACTGTCTCAGCATCGACAGCATATTTCAAGTCAAATAGTCAAGCTGTCAAGGAATATATTTACTGTACTCATTGCCTAGTCTGTGCAGCCTCGGCAGCGATGAGTATATGTCGTAGTTAGTTCTCGTTGATACGATAATTCGTATGTACGTATGTCTGTGTTTGTGTGAAACGTATCTGCAGCCAGACAGGGCTCATCAATTTATTTATTTATTTATGAATGGAAAATTATGTTGGTATGGGTCTTTTCATATACGCTTGCGATTGAGTTAGTGTGGGTACAGTGCGTAATACGCGCATTGTTTCGTTGTGTTAAGTTAACGGATATGAGAGGGAAGTATCCGTAAACTTAAATGCGCGTATTACGCACCGACCCACACAAACTCAATTACAAGCTTACATGAAAAGACCTATACATTTTATATATCTAGGGAGTTGGTAGTAGCCAAGAGGCTACATTTTATCCTATATTTATATGTATTTGTGTATATGTATCATATTTATATGTATTTGTGTATATGTATCAAGTAAATGTCTTTTGTCCAATAATCTGAAATACAAAAATGGCAGTAATAGTCCCGGAGTGGTACCCACCCGAGGCGTAATAATTGTATCCATCTTCTTAACATGCATTTTCTTTTTCTATGGTTACCTATAATGTTGACTTTGTTGATGTCAATGACACAATGACAGCTGTCACATTGACGTATATAACAACATGACTGCATTATGCTAATGAATTTAAGTTAAACAAATGACTTTTAAAAATAAATTATTTTGTCTAAATTGTAAATCGTGAGTGGCATAACTGATCCTTTTGAGAGTAAGTATCCGCCATATAGTTGGATGTCCCGATTTAAAAATAAAACGGAATTGACTTTTAAGTATTAACAAAGTTATTTCACTTCAAAGTTTACGAAATTTCGTCATATATTTTGACACTTGAAATGCAAAATGTAAATAATATATAATATTTAGTTGAAGAGAATTTCATTTATAGATAATAATAGTTACCAAATAGAAACTTAATGGGCATTGAATATAGTTTGTTTGCTTTGTCTTTATTTTTAAATAATAATATCTATTCCTTTGATTATTGAAGTAAAAAACGTTTTCAAAAATGTAAAAAGAGTTGAAAAACACACAAAAAATAAAATATTTTTTAAAAACAGTATATGATAAAACATAAATTGTAAGTGAACAAACCAACAGATTTAGCAATAATTTTAGGATAATCGTTTACTATATACTATTATTGAGAAAAAAGTAACCCACAAAAACCAAGTTTTTATTATACTCCCTTTCTTTGTAAAATATAACAACAATTAAAGACGAATTAAAACATATAACAAAACACTAAACTTACAGTAATTTAATATGTTTCTAAAATGTCAAATGTTTTGAGCTTTGATAAGACACTTCATGCTTTGAAGATTAAATTTTAAAAACATTTGTCAGTCAATTTAGATTTTCGACATTCGTAGTGAAGTACCTATTATGTATACCGAAGGATTAATTCAAATTTAGAAAATATTCCGCCACGTTATCGGGCCGCTTTGCTAGTAATCAAACTTTTCTAATGATTCCAATTTAAAAAAACCATTAAAATTTCTAAAAATCCGAAATTATACTATAATAATTAAAAAAATTTAACTAATATTTGATAGATCTTCTTGATCGTCGCCACGAGTCTACTTGTCAAGTTTCAGCTCGATTGGATCACGGGAAAAGGGTTAAAAATCGATCCTAAGTTTTTTCACCCGGCAAGCAAGCAGACGCCACGAGTTAATATAAAAGGAGTAAAAAAAGACATCTAACAAGGCCATTCAGTCATAAAAGGCCCACAAAGTGCATCAATTATCATCATTTTTTTAAAAATCGTAGGTTTGGCTATTTATTAAACGATTAAATAATTTAGTTTGTGTCATTTAATAAGATATTCATATTTAAAACACATTATGAGCAAATTTTAATATGATATTTTTTCATACAAAAATGTGATAAAAAAGCAAGAGAAGATATGAGAAAAAATTGTGAAATTTGCTCACTTTGTGGGACGATCGCCTAGACGGACAAAGACTGTTGACAACAGGTGTGGGTCGTCGAAAGCGCAGCAGAAGAAATGAAAAAACACAGATCTCAATGTTCCGGCGGCAGAAGCTAGATTAGCGCCAGCGCTTCTGCACCCTCGTAAGAGCTGACCAATGGGGCGGGGTTTACAAAGCTACCTTATCCTCACTCCCGTTGGTCGGTCGTGGCGTTCATCGAAATCATTTATAAAATTCAATATACTAAAACATTCATTAAAATTATCGCAAACTGTACAATATGACAATCACCAAAACCCAAACCAGTCAAATAAAATTCTGAAATTCTAAATAATCGTCATATCAACCATAATCGTCATAAACCAAATCACATTAAGTTAAAATTAAGAAATCAAGCATATATGTAGGTAATTCAAATGTCCAGACGTCAAGAAAAATCAATGAATCCAAGATACCCCTAAAAACTCAGTTAATTCGAAATTCAGAGTCATAATTTAAAGTTTTTAAAACCCGCAAGTCCCAAAATGTTAATTTCATTATAGATTAACCTTGACAATTCGAAAACCGAGCCCTTTGTGCCACAAATCAATACTACGTATTAATTCACATAATTAGAAAACGAAAAAAAAATCTATTTTTTTGAAAATTTTATTTCTTGTGAAAACGACAAACACGTCAATATCAGATACTTTAGTAATAGAAGTTTTGTGATCTTAGCTTAATAAATATTGTGTTTTCGAAATGATTTCTTGAAATTTGCAAAAATTTTGACATTTTTCACAAAACGAATGGCTTTTCTCATGAGTTTTACGATTTTTGGCAAATTCGGAAAACGCACTGCGATTTTTTTCTATACCTTGAATTATCAATTAACGGGGTTCCGAATAATTCCAATTTTTTTTTTAGGCCCCTTGAATTTTGACTTAACGAGGTTCCACTGTATACGACAAAACTTCATGCAGTGGAGCTGGGAGCGAAATAACTGCCAGCCGTCGTCGGTTTACAGCTTTCTCAATGACCTGGGACAATGTAAATAGATCATGGGTGAATAGATTCTTGGAAAGAATGGCAAAGGCGGCAATTACTTGATCGTACCATATCTGGTTGTGCAGGTCTGAAGAAGAAAATACTCTAAGAAATCCTAACACCTCTAAACGTGCATAAAATACATTAACAAAAATGTCACTCTGAGCGATGGGATGGAACAAATATATACGAAGATGAATAGGAATGAGCTGGGCTGCTTTTGGCAAACTCAAACATATCTTTGAGAACAAAGAGATCCCAGTTAGCCTAAAAAGAAAAGACTTTGAATCATGCATATTGACAGTGATGACGTGTGGAGTGGAGACTATGGCCCTTACAAAGAAAAGTGTAGAAAAGCTCAAATGCACGCAACAATCCATGGAGAGGTCCATGCTTGGAGTAAGCCTAAGAGATAGAATTAGAAATGACGAAATTAGTCGCAGAACTAGAGTAGTGGATATCATGGATCGTGTAGCGAAGCTAAAATGGCAATGGGCAGGACATGTTGCAAGGCAGGATGCTACAAGAGTTCTCCCAGAGTTCTAAAATGGAGACTTTGGGAGAATAAAAGAGGCATCGGAAGACCTCAAAAGAGATGGGCCGATGATATAGCCGCTGTGGGGGGAAAGAAATGGCTACAATTAGCAAACAACAAGGAAGGATGGAAAGAGAAGGAAGAGGCCTATATCCAGCAGTGGAGAGACAAAGGCTGATAAAGAAGAAAAAGAAGATATATTTATATTTATTATTTAGTTGTAAAAAAAACATATTTTTCCATCTAGTAAGTACTTCTCTAGACACAATGATGCATCTTCTAATTCCTTAGGCCTCGGATACGATACGAGCGGCAAGCGGCAGAGCAGGAGTGTCAATGCGCCCGAGTAGTAAGGGTCACATTGACAGCACAGTAGGTACTGAGCATAGTCATATCGTGGCCGTCTTCCCTCACTACTAGGGCGCATTGACGCTCTGCCGCTCGCCGCTCCTATCGTATAGGCCTCCTATACGAGGCCTTTGAGTCTATAATAGTCCGCCTGTTCTACTGCTACAAGTGCAGTAGTATGTAGTTCCCCTGATGGTGTTTTATCCAAATATACAATGACTGTTATTTGAGATTTGTATCTGATTGTATTGATGATTGGTAAGTGATTTTCCTCAATTCGATGGGCAATCACCAGTATAAGATAACAGTTTTATCTCAGTTACAAATTATTGTTGCACTCAGATAACAGTACCATGCGTAGTCGGTTAAAGTACCAGATTTTCAACGACCAATTTAGAAACTTTGGAATTTTTACAAACTACTTTATATTATTACATGAGTAAATAAGCAAAGGTTTCTGTAAATACTTTACGTGATATTGTTGGGGCGGGGTGCATCTTTTGCCTCTTCACGGTATTTGTAGTCTAGATCCTTTATCTGTAAATAAATTTAAAAATTGTTTGTTATGAAGGTTACACTTGGCAAGGTAACAGTCTAAACTTAAAATATCCGTTCTCCGTAAAAACTTCAAAAACTTAAAGAATCCGTTTGCCCCAAAATTGTACTGTTCTATGCGTTCATTCGTGGCTACCTGGAATATGCATCTCAAGTGTGGAACCCGCAGAAAATTACATACATTGCGAGACTTGGACAGATATAAAAGAAGTTTCTTAGTCACCTCAACACTAGATTTAATGTATCCTTTGACTTTTACCACGAAGCATTACATTTCCACAACATAAGAACTCTGGAATATCGAAGTGCATGTGCTGATCTAATACTATTATTTAAACTACTGATAGAATATATCGACTGGATCAACTGGACTCAATCACATTTCATGTTCCTGCAGACGAACCCGACAGAACTTGCTCTTCCATGTTCCTAGAAATAGAATACCCAAAATACATTTTTATTTCGCTCATGCAAGTCTATCAATAATATTTGGTCTTACTGCATTTAAAAGAATGCTTTAGATTATATGTTCTAAATCGACTTTGGCCAATCAGTCACTACTTATAATCTTCTCTCCCTCCATCTCCACTCTGACTCTTACCTCCTTAACCCTTTCTTTCCCCTGCCTATTCCCGTGTCACTATCAAAACTCATTAACTTTAATACATATTGTTTTGTTAAAATGAAATTAAACAACTTGATAGTTTATGTGCCAATAAGCGAATGTTTTATTCAAAAATCACAGGTTACATACACAACGGATATAGAGGGCGCTACTTGTATATTTGATGTTACCATATAAAATATTATATTCTAACACCCCAACTACATCAAATAAACAAACCATTTCTATGAAATAAACGATTCTTTTTAATAATCTATTTGATTAACCCCCATATCGTCCATACATTTATAATGCTTCATGGGATTTAAAGCTTTAGTTAGTATGTCAGCTGGCATAGCAGTTGTTGGCAAATATTCTAAATCAATGATTTTATCGCTGACTGCATCCTTAATAAAATGATACCTAATATCAATATGTTTACTTTTTCTATGACACTTAAAATTTGCCACCAACTTCTGCGCACTCTGGCTATCATTATACAAACGCACAGTAGATAAATTGCCTGTCAGTTCACTTAATAAAGATCTTAAGTATATAGCTTCTTTACAGGCTTCAGCTATAGACATATACTCCGCTTCCATGCTAGATAATGCCACTGTTTTTTGCTTCTTGCTCTCCCAAGAGATTGGTGAGCCTGACATCACAAAACAAAATCCTGTGTATGATTTACGATCTACTACATTACTTGCCCAATCGGCATCAACAAAACCTACAAGTTCAGCTTTTTCCTTTTCATACTTAAGACAATATTTTTTTGTTTTCTTTAGGTATCTCAGTACTCTTTTTGCATAATTCCAATGAACATTTATTAAATTGACTAAGAAAACTAACACAAAAAGATATGTCTGGTCTTGTGAGAACTGATAAGTACGTCAGGCTTCCAATTAATTGTTGATATGGAGCGTCATGATCACAAATCTCAGACTTCTCAATATTTAACTTGCATTCCATAGGAGTACTAGCAACTTTACAATTTAACATATTAAATTTATTTAGTAACTGCTCTATATATTGTTCCTGATCCAAAATAACAACATTTGATTCTCTATTTATCTTAACTCTCATGCCTAAGCATTGTTGAACCTGCCCTAAATTTTTAATTTTAAATTTAGAACTCAACACAGATATTAAGTTTTCAGTCTCTGCTTTATTGTTATTAGTAGAAAAAATAAAAAAATCTTCAACATATAAGGCTATGATAATTTTTATATTATCATTCATTTTTGTAAAAATACAAGGCTCTAAAAGACTCTTTTTAAAACCTACCTCACATAAGCATTGCTCAACTCTTTCATACCATGACCTAGACGATTGCTTTAACCCATAAATTGCTTTATTTAATTTAACAATCATCCTTTGCTTATTAACGTCATAATTTATTTCTGGCTGGTACATATAAATATCTTCTTTAAGACAGCCATTTAAAAAAGCTGTTTTAACATCTAAATGAGTGACATCAAGGTTTAACTGTACAGACAATGCAAATAACAATTTAAGAGTAGAATGCCTTACAACAGGAGAAAAAGTCTCTTCATAGTCAATACCAGGCTTCTGCGTAAAGCCTTTTGCCACTAACCGAGCTCTGTACCGCACACCATTATCACTATTGATTTTCCTTTTAAACACCCACTTGCTCTGCACTAGAGTTTTACTAGAAGGTAATTCGTCCACCGGAAACCATGCATCATTTTCTTCAAACGACTGCAGCTCATCCTTCATCGCCTCTATCCATTCTTCTCTATCCGGACTCTCCAGAGCTTCTCGGACGCTGATGGGATCATTTGTGACTCCTGGACTCGACGTCGTACATAGGTTTGTAAAGCCATAACGTTCTGGCTGCTTCCTCACACGTTTGCTGATTACTGGTTCTTCGTCCATTTCTCCAAGATTTAGAGATTGCTGCAATGTAGAATCCAAATCAGTTAAGGCATTCACATACTCTGAACCTGAAGAAATATTCAGATCTATAGGACAAGAAATAGATTCATCTTTTATTTCTTTATCATAATTTCTGCCTGACTCATCTGCATGGATAATATCCCCAACTGAAATTGTTGCGGTCTCATCCATTGTGCGGTTTCTTTCTATATTCTCGTGGATTATTACATCTCTACTGGTAGTAATATATCTCTTAGTAGGATCATACACACGGTAGCCTTTAATATTATCAGCAAATCCAACTAGAATATGCTTCTTCGACTTAGCATCCCACTTAAGCCGCTTTTCTTTAGGTATATGTACCATTACCTGACTACCAAATATTCTGACATGACTTAAATCTGGTTTTGTATCCGTCCAGAGCTCATAAGGAGTTTTTTTATTTAATCCTGATGCAACTGACCTGTTTCTTAGATAGACAGCAGTATTTGTTGCCTCTGCCCAAAACTTTTTGTTTAATCCTGCATCACATAATAAACAACGAGCTCGCTCAACAATGGTTCGATTAATGCGTTCACACATACCATTCTGTTCCGGAGTGTAAGCATTGGTCTTTTGATGGACAATGCCTGCATTCTTCAAATAGTTCTCAAACTCATTGCTACAAAACTCTAAGCCATTATCTGTCCTAAACATTTTAATTTTTCTGCTTTGTTGGTTTTCTACCATTAACTTAAATTCCTTAAAGTACTTGAATACTTCACTTTTTGCTTTAAGAAAATAAACAAAAGCCATACGCGTATAATCGTCGACAAATATAAGGAAATACCTTGCTCCACCAATCGAATATGACTCCATCGGTCCACACACATCGCTATGGATGACTTCCAGTTTTTCACAGCTCCTTGTTCCCACATGACCGAATGGTAAGCGTGACTGCTTCCCTTCACAACAAACTGTACATGTATTTTTGTTGATCACTGGCTTATCCGTGCATGATATTCCTGTGACTGCTCCATCCTGCATTTCATTCAGATCATTCATATTCAAGTGGCCCAATCTCCTATGCCATACTTCACTGCTAGCCGCTGAAGAAGGAGATGTAAACAAACATTGTTTACGTTCCATGACCAACTTGTAAACACCATCTGTCTGATTTGCCACAGCCACCAAACTGTTCTCTTTGTTGTAAATATTACAGCACTTTTCCTTGAACTCTACTCTATTGCCGTTTTTGATAAGCTGACTCACTGATATCAAGTTCGTGGTGAGGTTAGCTACACATAAAACGTCTTTTAAAGTAACCTCAAACTTGCAATTTGGAGTGACGGTTATAATGTCCACATCACCCGAGCACAACACTGGCATAGCACTTTGATTTGCTGCTATTATTTCCTTGATGCTTGGTGAATTAAAAACATTCTGTAACATATTTACATCCGTCGTCATATGGGCACTCGCGCCACTATCCAAGTAAAAATCTTGTTTACTATAATTTCCACTCAAGAAAACTGCGGAGAACGCGTTTGTCTTCTTTACTTGCTGTTTACACTGAGATTTAAAGTGTCCAAATGATTTGCACCGATAACATTTCACGTTCATCATCTTACTCGATTTGTTTATACTCGATCCGGTCACTGACAGCTCACCGGCGACGCCATGTTGCCTTGAGTTGTCATTCTTGCCATGGCCGCCAACTTTAGAATACTGCTGGCGATTGCGCTGCCCTCTGCTTAAAAATGCATTTCCGGAATCGAAATTGTTACCTGCCAAGTCAATCAGCTTTGTCTTGACAACGTCGGCCGTAATGGCGATTCCAGAATGTTCTATGGCCATTATCATTGGAAAGTATTTTTCAGGTAAACCTGCCAGCAATAAATAGCCGATCCACTCGTTATTCACGGAAAAACCCGTTCCCGATAATTTCTGGGCTGTCTCAATTATTTGCGTAACATAATCAGTCATCAAATCACAATCATCAAGACGTATTGATATTAAATTACGCAACAGAGTAATTCTGCGGGAGAATCCAGAATCATCAAACATAGACTTCAATTTCTGCCACAAATCTCTTGCGCTTGAAGCTTCTCTTATGTGGACGTATAGTGACGGATCTATGGTTAAAATTAACTTATAGTCCGTCTAACTTATCTGAAGAATGGCCAAATTTGGAACTAACGACGCCATATTGGATTGTCTACAGCTGACAGACCTTTGACAGACTTTGTTTACAGAGGGGTTCACGACTGTTTCGATAGTTTTTTAAGAAAACTTTAGATTGTCACCATGCCAAAAACCATTAAAAGCGGTGTTCGGGAAATAATCTTGAAAATGCACACTTTTTTTGAAGAGGAACAACGTCTAAAAGCCCCAATTATACCGTTTGATTTTGTTCATAGACTTATTGCCGCCACTTCAGGTTAGTGCTGCCATGCAGTTATAATGATTTTCCCATACTTAGTTTTTTATTTTACTATTATACAATTTCTTCAGGTATTTCTGAATCGGCAATTTACAAAATAGTTAAAGAAGGTAAAGTGGCCGTGGAAATGGGCATTAAAATATCTACACCCGGAAAAAAAAGAACAAGGATAAGTGGAAAAATTGAATTAGAAGCCGTAAGATGAGAAAAGTTTTAGAACATATTTTATTCGATAATTTTTTTACATAGAATTTTTATTATTTATTTTTATTACATGATTCATTATCGAGTTCATTTGTATAAACATCTTTTTTCAAAAATAAACTTTTTTATTTATGCACATTAAAGACTGGTTGCATCAACTTACTTTATAGCAATAGTTCATTTAAAACATAGATTTTTACGAGAGCGAGTTGTTTGATCGGTGGAAAATGCAAAATATCTATGCTTTGAACGAAAGATTACTATTAACCAAGTTGATACAACGGCCCTAAACCGATTGATATCCTTAGGTGTTACTGAGTTAAACATGGTGGTCATGATCATTAGGTATGAGACACCGAATAAAACCGGCGCCACACTGCGCGGATCTTCCGCCGCGTCTCTTCTGTCGTGGAACATCGCTACATTTCTTTCCATACAATATGCGCTTATTAAACACACTACGCGGATGATCGGTCGATCTATTTGCTTTGCCGATTTGGCGCAGCGGAAAAAACGCGGCGGAAGATCTGCGTAATGTGGCGCCGGCCTAAAAGAATTATTATTGTTTGTTTTTTTTCCTGAAAATTGTATTTTTCTTTGATTTTGAAAAAACGCCATTTTGTGACGTGTATTTTACGAATGTATATTTTGATAAATTTATTTGTACGTTCGTTTACATTTTTGTTTTTTATCGTGTCGTATACTGCTTAATAACTTGTTTAAGAAAAAACGAATTTGCACAAAATTCCCTACAAATGAGATAATTTTTAGACTATGGGCAGTACCACAACGATTGGGACGCCCTCCTTTATTCTCCAGATAAGTTGGACGGACTATAGCTTTTGCTTTTGCATCTTCTGCGGTTGCAGTTTTCGGGCTTTCTTGCTTGATACACTCTGCCATGCCCTCTAAAACCAGCAAATTCTCCGCTGCAAACGCCCATTCGTGATAGTTCTCACGCCCTTTCAACTTCGGTACGTTGGTCAGGAATGAATTTGAAGCCATTTTTATTAATTTCGCTCGTAACCAGTTAGAAAATATCCTTCACTTCAGCACGTCTACGCTAAGCTACCTAAAACTTTCACAAATACTTTTTTAAGCTAAATGTTGGGTCTGTCTGGGCCCATAACCTGTTAAAATGAAATTAAACAACTTGATAGTTTATGTGCCAATAAGCGAATGTTTTATTCAAAAATCACAGGTTACATACACAACGGATATAGAGGGCGCTACTTGTATATTTGATGTTACCATATAAAATATTATATTCTAACATCTTCTAGTATCTTCATTTACATATTTCCATTATTTTACTTTGATATTGTTTGTTGATTACTATTATATATTCTCTTAGCTTTAAAATGTTCTCTAATCTAACGTTGTACTTAATTTACTTCGCTTTAAACATCTGTGAATCTTTTTAATTAGTTTACGCAGTGCTCTAACATTATAATGATTGTAACTGTTAAGATTCCTTAATTAAATGAAATAAAATATTATTGTTTATAACTAAATTTATTTAGGTAGAACTTTACAGGACAAATATCGAGAACACAGTGATGCATCTCCGCCCTCTCTTACTGTTTATACCCTAAATTCTTTGTTTCTAAGTTCATATAAACATTTTTCATTTTGAAGAGACTTTCACAGTGCTAATAATGTAAAGAACTCTATGAGATACTGGCCCTGAAGGACTGAAAAGGCTAAGGAGCAAAGAATTTGTCTCCTTATTATTATCTCATTATTATCTCAACCTTGGAACAGTAAAACTACATATATGTACATCCCTTTACATGACTTGTTAATCTAAGCACAACATTAGTTTTGAAATACATATTCTAATTTAAAAGGCTAATGTGATATTGATAATCAAAATCAGACATCTCCACTTTTAGCCAAAATAAGTCATGAAACTGGATTGCTAGCCCCACGTAGAGATGTTTGGAGAGAGCAATGCATCATCCATGGGACAATTTGCTTATCGGTTCGTACAGCCGATTAATTAACGCAGCAATGGAATTGTTTCCCTTTTGTCGACATCAATAAACATTGAAATTTAAAAAGGAATTCTTCATTTTTATATCTTACTCTTGGTAATTTATTTTGGGATTCTTCCGATCTTGGCTTTTCATTTATTAAATTGATCATACTTTCCACACACAATCCTTACTCGTTCTAACTTAAAAACGCAGGTAGCTTCCACCACATACCACACAGTGGTGAATGTATTGTAGAATATAAAATTTATGGTGAACCTATGAAATAAAAATGTGAAATCTCCCATACAAAGGATTTTCCATGTGAATTTAGAGCATTTTAAAATGTAAAAACACATTTATTCATCTTTTTAAAGATTCTCTTTAAAACTATTAAAAAGGAGATTTCGATACTTATCATCACGATTATTTACAACACTTTAGCCGAAATATTATAATAATATACAAAGAGGGTAGACTCACCGTTTATCCAGGATCTTTATATAAGCAAATCACCTATATGGGCCCTACTCATTCGCCGCCTGGTTGGCATTTTTTAATGCTAAAAGGAACTGTGCAACACGTTGCTGTAAAAAAACAAGTGGGCCAAATGGCTGCCATCTACTGCCCCTATTGTCCTGGCTATTCATTTCTGTATTTAAAACACAGATTACTAAACAGATAAATAGAAAAACAAATAAAACATAATTGGCCATATTCTGAAAATAGTGATATTTGGATCTTTATATTATTATCCTAATACACACAAAAAAACAATAAACAGTACGTCGGCTTATGTTCCTTTCTCTTTTTAATTATTTTTTTATTTGAAATATGACAGAGAACTGAAAGGTCTATGGATAACATTTTGCATACATCAATTTAAGAATATATATGTAATAATAATACAAAAAGGATACAAAATCATGCATATTTGTTACTTCTAGGTAGGTACATT
>JADDOH010011985.1:0-15941 GCA_016648135.1 Agrypnia vestita
AAGCCATGTATTCACTAGGGGACAAATCGCGAAAAATTCCGCTCGGCATGTCGCATCAACATCTACGCTCATGTTTCGGGGACAATGACGCGGTCATTTGACGTGTACACACCGGGATTCACATATCACTTGTCGCGGATATGTCGCCCGATGAGGTTATGATGACAGCTGCGTATCTATTTATTTTAACGAGTTATCGAAACGTAAGAGGAGAAAAAGGTGGTGGGTGTGTAATTATTTACTGCAAAGAGAAAGAAGGATGGATATTCTATTGCGATCTTCGAATGTCTGACGGATCTTTTGCCAATTTCTCTCGAATAACAACAACTGTTTTTGACAATTATTACAAATAATCGGGCCTTCCATAGCCAAGCAAGACAATATTAAGGAACGATGTTGGCCCTCACATCATTTTATTTTTCACTCACTTACCACGTGGTACTGACGCAAAGCATGATGTCGCCGTAAGCTCGCTCGGGTACCGTGCGAGTAGGGTAACGTAGCAACGTTGCCGCGACACGTAGAAATGCTCCGCTATGTTGTGCGCGACGTCGCGGAACAGTGCGCGACGTTGCAACGTCACGTAGACTCTATGCCACGCGTGATGTTGAGGGGCAATTTGTTCCATAGTGAATACATAGCTTGAAACTAAACTAGGGAGGGGTAAAAAATATCAATATATCGATATTGTTTGAAAAATATCGATATATTGATATTCAATATCAACGTTCCCTGTAAGGTGTGCGCGTGTGCGCGCGTTCACCTAGCAAAATGTCTCCACACACATGTTTTACACTCCGCACAGTCAATATTATAAAATAAAGTTTCCTTTGCCAGATTTAAGTTTTGCTCGAATGCATGAAACAATACATGCACAATTCTTTCGCACGCTTTCGGAGAAATGAGTCGAATAATACAATTTTACCTATTAATTATATAAAATTCATCCCCTTAAAATGTCGAAAAGGAGTGGATGTGGCGACCGTTAAGAAGAAATCCTGCGATAAATTTAAACTGGAATGGCTCTCTGAAATCGTCGAAAGAAAAATGCCATCTTCAATGCATTTACAAAATGTAACAATTGGTGAAATATTTGTTTATTCGAAGACATATGATCGTGACAAATGCATCATATATGTTCCGAAGCAAATATGAAAAGTAGGTACAATAGAAATGCGAAGTTTTTCTAGTAAGTAAGTAACATTTTTTAAACTAAAAAATATGTATTTATTTGGAATATCATATTGAGGCTTGTAATACGGGCTTGCCAGGCAACTTTCCTCCGCTTTCTTCTTACCGGACAAAGCTAGGGAAATTATATAAAATCACAGTAATTAATAAATACCCTATGGGGGGGGGGGGGTGAAAATTTATCGCACCGCCACTGCACAGATGCGTCGAAGATCCGCACACACAATAGAAAAATTAGAGGGAACGTTGTTCAATATATATATATATATATTCAATATAATATATAGTCAATATATTTTTTCGCGATATACGAAATATCGATATTTTTTTCTTGGATAATTGATATTTTTTCTTGACGACCCTTTTTTTGGTCATCGATATATTTTTTTCGATATATCGATAGTTTTTTCCCAATATATCGATAGTTTTTTCCCAATATATCGATATATTTTTCACGATATATCGATATATTTTCTTCGATATTTTTTTTTGGCGACCTTTTTTTGGTTACCTTTTTTTTTGCACATCGATATTTTTCTCGGTTAATCGATAAAATAATATAAAATAATAGCTTTAAATGTTGTTTCTCTTTTCAGGTGTGTACTTTTATTATTTTTAAATTTTAATATGAAATATTATGTTCTTTTGCTAATAAAATATATACTCTTTTCAGAGCAACGCAAAAAAGCTTTTATTTAAAAAAAAACTAAAATATTTGGGAAACGGAAACGAAATATATATATATCGATATTTTCTTTCATTTACCCATCCCTACCTTTTGTCCGTCGCGGTCGCAGAGACAAAAAGAATCGAATTTCAATTCTTCTGCGGTCACTCGTACAGGTCTGGAAACCACCACCCGCGAACACCACACACGCTGCGGTACGTCTCTAGAGGTCGCCCGTACACAGGGCCGGCCCGTTCATATAGGCAAACTAGGCGATGGTCTAGGACGCTCGTATTTGGGGGGCGGCACCGGCCTAGCGAACGGATAGTCAGCGTCAAGATCATGTAAATCGGTCGAATGGTTTGAACGCGCGGCCACCGCCCGAACCGAAGCACAGTGGGTCGAAACCGTAATTTGAGGGACTTAGGGACCAACTTTCTTTTTTTACTTTTTTCTTTATGCCGATGGATAGAGCTCATTAACCTTATCAATAGTTGTCCTATGAAACTTTTTTCTAAACTTTATAGTTTGAGCAAAAAAGTTTTGTATTTTTTGTATGGAGCGGATCAAATAAAATTAAATTTCTGCTAAGTGGTGACTAACCCCGTTTTGAAACCTTTTTTTTCTCAGACCTTGTCTAGTCTACCATCGTTTGATGCTATGAGCGTGTACATAAACTTGCTACTCTACCAGATAAATGGATCGAAAAAATAAAAAACGTATATATTTATAATATTATTTTTTATTTTCGTAATTTATTTTATGTCAAACCAAATATGAAATAGTGAGTAAAAGTACATAATAACTCAAATAATCAACAAAAAACGAACATAATTATACTAAAAACTAAATGAAAACTTAATAATACAACAGCAAACATATTTTTTTACAAATTGTAGATAGTAGTTTTACGATGTATGTACAGGCTGTACCAGAGCTAGCAGCAAAAACTTGGCAGGTAGATTCCTGACTATGTTATGAGTCTAAAATGTTCAAGCAACCATGACCTAATATCAATAGTTATGGAGATTTTTATATTCGTAACTTCATTTAAGTCAAACTAAATATGAAATAGTAAGTAAAAGTATTATAGTATTAATATTATTATTATACATTCTAAAATCAAACTCACCGCTCGACGCTCTTCACCCTACCCGGCGCGGCGAATACGAACGCGAACAAACAAATAAATAATCGATCGATAATAATGATAAATATTATTAATTAATTATGCATACCTAATTAGCGGTCACCCGGTCGCGGGTCGCGGGTCGCGGATCGCCCGGAAGTCCGCATGTGTCGGTGGGTAGGTACATGTCGAGACAAGTTTGCACCCGCACAGATGGCCGGCCGCTCTGTGGCCGCTCTCCGGCGTTCGTTTTTATTATCATTGTCACGTTAAATTATTTTACAATTGCGGGGACATTTTAAATTTTACATTTTTACTGACACGTTTATTGCACATTTTAACGCACACTTTTTTGCCACTTTCTCTTCATCTATAATAATAAATAGAAACAAAATCTTTTGAAAATAATTCGGTCAGTTTTTTTTCTTTAAATATATCGCTTGTGTCTACTACCATCACGTTTTAAATTCCAAGAAAAAAAAAACTAAATATATTTAAAAAATTTCACTTATTATTATAATTTCATAAAACCTTACGAAGAAAAGGAAGAAGAATTGATTTCTAAAAGATTGATGTATTCAAAAATGTGTAGAATACTTAATTACCTACTATCATCATTTTAAATATCTTTAATATTCGAAAAATTCATTGAGATATTATTTAAAAGGAGTGCCGATCACCTCTCTTATTCATATAATATATATATACATGTAATGCAAAACACTCTTTATTATTTTAAAATATCAAATTATCTCAAGATCTCATAGATATGTACTGAAAAAACGAAATTATGTTTGCCGCCATTTCAAGTGATCGATCGCTATCAAAAGTTAGGTGTCGATAATTATTATGCGCGAAATATTGAAGTCGACCTACCTGTCTCAGATGACAAAACGGCTGATTTTAATAAAAACGGGTAAAATTTTCATAAAAATCAATAATAAACATAATACATGTGACATTTCATATGACAGATTCTCCGCTGTGCTGAACCAATTAAAAAATAAAACTATATAAAAATCAACAATAAAACCAATACAGGTAGACCAAAACTAACTAAATGAACATTTAATAGTACAACAGCAAACTTCACTATTTTTTTACAATTGTAGATAGTAGTTTTATACGAGATATTGTTCAAATATAAGAGCTAGATGGGACCGAAGTAGTCGTATTTAACCCAGTTTATAAGGAAAAATTGTGATTGAAGGAATCATCTCTGAAGCTGTGAATGTTGAACAGGAATTACATATTACGGTTTCGACCCACTGTGCGGCGGCCTGATAACGGCACGGAATATTTAAAATTTGAATTACTCCGTCGGTAGGTATAATAGGTACTTCAATACGAATTTCGAAAATTTATGACAATTGGTTCACAGATGACAGCACACTTCGGTTTTTTGGGAAGAAATCAAATAATAAAGAGATATTTTTAGAGATTTTTGACATCGATATTTGTCTAGACATGTTTCATTTTCAGTCAATCAATTATTTAATTACATGATGGTAAACTTAATTTACAAAGAGAGGGAGGAAATATAAACATGGTTTTTATGGGTTAGTTTTTTAACAATACTTTCTTATTGATTGTGTCATTTGTATTACACTTCATAGGTACAAAATAACATTTTTTATATGTGAATATCTCAGAAACATGACGCTTTAGGATTTTATGACCGAATAGTTTGATGTTTGTATGAAAGTCCTCTATCGATTTATATACATTTAATTTGTGGCTAAGATTTTTTATAAAATGGCGGCGAATATGCAAAGTTTGTATGGGAGAGGCTACAACCCCTTTAAGATTTTTTGCAATAGGGAGATCATACTAATGCCTTAAATTCTCTAGTATCATATCACCTCAAGCTCTCGGTAAAATAATTCCAGAGACGTGTGATGCCTTTTGTTTAATGTTCTGCGAAAAGATTACCTGCAGGTACCTAATAAAATAGTTTTGTTTAAAATACTCATTTATTTAGATTTTAATACTAACGACCGTGAAATTTTGATTTCAGTTTTGCCATCAGGGCACTTAACTACATCAGGATACTTATTTTTAATAAAATCGAGTGAGGCCATAAAATAAAGTTTAGCCTTTATTTATAGTTAAATCTGAAGAGAAAAATACGAATCAAAATTATAAAATATGTTTTAAAAAATATTAACAATTAATTTATATGAATAATTTTATAACCATATTCATATTGGCATCAGGCTCCAATTCTTTTAGTTTTTGCAGCAATTTTGGGTCGATCTGGTATTTTTTACGCGCTAAAGATACGGTTCCAATTTATAAACTTCGATTTCTTTACAACGCTTAAGACTTTTCATTTAAAAAACATTGCACCCAACATAACCTCTTCCTGTCGCAGCTACGACATCACATAATAGAGAGATACTGAGAGCATAGAATAGAGAATATAAACTGAGAGCGCCACACACGCACAGATTTGTCAGCCGCGGCCGCACAGACAAAAAGTACAGAATTTCAATTCTTCTGCGGTCACCTGTACAGGTCTGGAAACCTCCACCCGCGAACACCACACACGCTGCGGTACGTATCTAGAGGTCGACCGAACAGATGTACCTCTACGGTCTACCGGAGCGTATATGGCCGCCTTAAAAGGGTCGCACCGCGACCGGCGACCATTGTCGCTTGCTCGCTTGGTCGCGATCGCGCGTCGCGGTTGCCAAGAGCGGAATACTGCCTTTAGAGATTGGTAATATGTTCATAATGCATTCTGTATATTTCAATGAATTTTCAATATTTTTGGAATATATTTTACCTGACTGACCAATTAAAAATAAAGAGAGAAGCTGTAGGTCTACTACTGCCAGTACTAGTACTGGAAACATTTCGTCCGCACTGTCGGCAGTTTGTTAAAGGTCCCGCCTGTCCGCCAGCAGTTAGCGGTTTGTAAATTATTGAAAATCCCGGCAGCGAGTCGCCGCCATATCGCGCGGCTTTCTGGGAGTAGAGGCTCCCTCGCGAGAAATTTGGGACATTCTTTGATGAGGGTCAGGCGGAGCGGGTGACGAACGGTTAAATTAAGCGTTCAGAGAGAACGGCGAGAATTACGCGTTGGGAAGGTTGAACGAGTAATTGATGGGTGTTTTGCTCACGCGAGAGTGATGAGGCTATAAGGGAAAATATTTGACGGTATTCAAGTTTTAAGGTAAATGTTGAGTAACGCCCGTAGCACACCTTCTACGCAAAACCCCAGTAGTGAAAGCGCTGCAGGAATTTCGCTGCGATCAAGTGTAATTCAAGTAGCGGAACTGGGCGCGGAACGTCACGTGAGAGTTGAGTTTCTCTCCAAGCCTGCAATTTTTTAATATTATTTTTATAGTCTGGATGACTCAATAAATAAAAAATAGGTCTATTTCTGACCCCTTGTATTAATTTTTCAGTAAAATTGACATCCATTGTTTAAAAAAATGTAGTTTCGCTTTTTAATTTTGTCGACTTCCACAAACACATGCGGAAACAACGCGGGACCGCAACTAAATGGCGGCTGGTGCGCGGAGGTCTAGCTGGCGTCGGAGCAGATCTAAGAAACCACGCGGGAAACAAATAAAATTATAGTCAAATCTATACGCTAGAACGAGCAGTTTCACTTCTGTTCCGCCCTCCTACACAGGACAAGTCATGGTGAAACTAGTGCGGTTTCGCTGCCGTAATTTCGCGGCGGAGGTGTGCTAAAATTATTTTATTTTATTTATATAAGGTTCTATTAAGATACAATTTAATATATGTGATATAATGGTATGTATTAGCGAAGGGAAAAACTACATTTCAAAATGAAGTGTACAACACACACACGTTCACCAATTTGAAGACTACAAAGTGTACACTACAATTGTAGTAAAAACTACTTGAAGTGAAGTAATTGAAGTACTACGAAATGAAGTGAAGTATTTGAAGTGAAGTAATGAAATGAAGTAATAGTGAAGTAAATTTTTAACTGAAGTGAAGTATTTTATTCCCAAATAAAAATTTGGCGAGCTAAAAAAAAAAAAGGTCAACGACCAAAAATTTCTTCATAGCTCCCAAAATTTTTCAAACCATGTTACAGTTTCCAGAAATTTCTTCGTTTAGCTACATCAACTTTCCAAAAATTTCACGTAAAAAATGCACTATTTAAAGTATGTTTCTCATACTTTCGATAACTTTGAAGTGTATGTACTTTGTAGTGTTCGCTTTGAAATGAAGTGTACTATTTGAAGTTTATACTTTCAATAAACTTTGATGTTTGTAGTTTGTAGTGTGCACTACACATCAAAGTGTGCGAAGTGTGCACTTCAATGTAGTGTAGTACTACATTGTAGTAGTGAGTACAGAGCGGACCCATCATTAGTATGTATGTACAATGTTGTTGATGTTTGTGTTCTCCATTTAATTTATCTCCATCGACTTGATTTAGCCGTACTTTAATCTTTTGTTGCAGACATAATATTGTAGAGTTTTGTTGCAAAATATATATGGCCAAAAGTTTTATTAAACGTTGGTATTTTTCTATTTACCATTTGACTACCTTTTAGTTTGTTGTTGTTTATTGTATCCTTTTGTTTTGTGTTTTAAATTGTTGTAAAAGAATGCTCTTGGCATATTTTTGTTTTATATTCGGAACGTCAAGACATTTAAAAATCTCTTTTAAGGGCGTTTAAAATGTTTATATAATGATCTTTTGCCATATAATTAAATGGTTGATATCATTTTTTGTGGCAGAACTCCGTGCTAAGATTCCATACTCAGTCCGAGAATGACATAAGACAAAGTAAACCTTTTAAATATCTTTCTTAGATAGTATATTTCTTATGTTTTTGAAGAAATATATGTAAGCTTTTTAATAATTTCATCAATGTGAGAGTTCCGTTTAAGGTTTTCATCTATTTCTACTCCAAGATATTTGATGTTCTTTGCCGTCGTTATGGAGGGGCACGAGCACTGTAATTGTTGGTTTTTGCATTCATGTATGTGTTATGTGTTTCTCACGTATTTAAAGATTGTGACCAAACGCGAAGAAATTTAAACGTCATTTTAACAGTGTGCATACCGCACAGTCCATCGCTGGCAATGCGATAAAAAAATTCAACATTTTTTGCGGTCCAAGTAAGAAATTTGCTGGTCCAAGTGAGAAAATTTGCTGGCAATGCGATAAAAAAATTCGACATTTTTTGCGGTCCTAGTAAGAAATTTGCTGGTCCAAGTGAGAAAATTTGCGTTATGTGTTTCACACATATTTGAAGATTGTGACCAAACGCGATGAAATTTTACCTTCAGTTTTTCAGTGTGCATACAGCATGGTCGATTGCTGGCAATGCGATAAAAAAATTCAACATTTTTTGCGGTCCTAGTAAGAAATTTGCTGGTCCAAGTGAGAAAATTTGCGTTATGTGTTTCACACATATTTGAAGATTGTGACCAAACGCGATGATATTTTACCTTCAGTTTTTCAGAGTGCATACAGCATGGTCGATTGCTGGCAATGCAATAAAAAAATTCAACATATTTTGCGGTCCTAGTGTAACGATATTGGCCTATTCAAATAGACATTGCTGAAAAATTATACGAAAATATCTATCTGCTAAAAGCTCATGATAAGGAGAAGCACCACAATTCATAAATACTCTATAATAAAATATTTGCCAGATAAGTAGGTGCGGGCGAGCCTTTATTATTTCTGCACGCGGGCGTGTAACGCAGGCTTTATGTTATTTTGTTTTGACGAGATGGACCAATCGCAGGCGCGGCCGTTCGCCGAGGATCTGGCCAATGAAAAGCGTCCGAGATGGTGGACTTTACACGTCGATTGGAGTCAAAAATGGCGAGAAATTTTGACTATATAAGCCATACAAATTCGAGGAACTGCCCTTTTTTCTTCAGCATCAACGTCGGCCGGAGGCCCTTGTGGAGAGAGGACCGAAATACCATCAGTGAGACAGAGAGGCAGCAACACTCGAAGATACAGCTAAGCATTTTCAATATTATTTATTTCTATTGCCTTTTACGTATATTCAATTTAGAACTTTCTGTATCGTGACAAATATTGATACATGTTGTGGATTGTTTCGTTACGTATTTTGGGCCTAGGGATAATTATTACTAGACGCGCATCAGATTTAATATACAAGAAATCGTAATATTGCGGCTGTGATAATTCCAGCGGGTGAAGTATTGCATAACGCTTATGAAATATTTAAATGCGTCGCGGTCCATATGGAAAATCATTTAAACTTGATATTCATATATTACCAAAGATATAAAGGCTTTAAAATTTGTATTATTTTGGGAATAATTGAGATCGGGGTAATTATGTGTTTTTGATATCACGATGGTCAGTGTGATATAAATTCAGATCGTACGAGAAATTTCCTACAAATAATATATTTTAAAAATGCATATGGATTTTATATTTATTTTATTAAAACATGTATGTGTGGTTATTGGACTCGGTACACGTTTGTATTGCGCATCATTGGGCAATCGTTTTAAACACGATTTGTTCCTATCAAGTTCTTATAAAGACGTATTTCGAATTGTATATATTGTATAGAAATAATTAATTTGGATACAGTCGGTCTTCAGCTAAGGATCGCGGAATTTTGTACTAACGAGCAGCATTCTCGATGGAAAGAAAGTGAAAGGCTGCACAGGCGATGGTAATTGCTCAATTTTGGAGAGGACCCGTTATATGACTTCGGATCAGGATGCCATCTCAGAAGCAGATCAACTACAGAAATAAAATAAGAACCTTTAATATTATTCATTCTTTATTTTCTTATGTGTATCAAATGGAATGTTCGTGCTATATAATTTGTCATTGTCACATGGTCACTATTCATTTCATTACGTGGGTTCAGAGTTCGACGGTTACGGACGCGGTAACAAGTTGGTACTTGTCGGGACGTGACGTCGGAATTATTTCTTAATTATCTTTAGGATAGAAGCGAGATCATGCATTTCAAACGTTTTACTAACATATATAAATACATATTATTGCGTTTTACAAATTGAATAGGATCGCGGGAAATAGGCATTTCGTCCGGTTGTGCAATATTAACTTCCAACGTAGCATAATGAGATCTTATTACCGGTGCTAGACTCTCGAGGTTAGTCACGTGATTGTTGTATAAATGGAATAATGAAGGGGATTGAAGAAAGAGATACACTCGCGATACAGATAGTTGTATGTAACTGGGATCAAATGACGGGGTGCGTGTTCTCGGTCCAGGGGATGAACGGGACTGCGGGGACACTCTGGGTGGGACTAAGTAGAATTGCGCAAAGCCTCCACACAGTTAAAATGCGTTCAGTCAAGCAAAGGTGAAGCATTTCGAATCGGTCCGGAGAGTCGTGCCTCAAACACTTCGGAGGGAAGAAACCCCTACGTTCTTTCACTCCCCTTGGCCCGACGAGCTCGAATTCCAGATATGAATGTTCATGAATGTCAGCTATAAGACTCAGGTAGCCGTACCTCAATCAAAACCTTCGTTCGGGACCTCATCAACGTACGAGACAGGGCGTTCCGCATGGACGAGCAACTATGAGAAACAGGAAGCAATTTAATAAACTATACACTGCGCGAGTACATTACTAACACCATCATACTCATCATTCACCACCTTTTCTAACTTGCTGTATACAGAAGCCTCTCGAGGTTCTCCCTTCCCGGCCAGTGAGCAACATATCAAGAAGTTCAATCAATTGTAATAATCATGCTGTAATACCATCATTTTAATATCTCTAGTCAATAAGACTACACCGTGGGATCAATCACATCAACTATAATTGGCGATGCTAATATGGCTCTGACTGACGCGCTCAAGGAAGAGTCTTTTCCAGTCACCCAGTTAGTTCATTCAGCCCTTTAATCAGCAGTAAACATCATAATAATCCGGCTCTTGTAGCCGCAACGTGGGATCCTCATCATTATACACCAGTCAATTTGACTGCCCCGCGGGACAAAATACAAACCTAAATATCAGACGCGGGATTTCTTCCTGATATGTTTGTCGCCGGGAAGCGAGGACTTCGGAGGATTCCAGCAGGAGCAATAGAGTCTCGGCTTGATCTTGGTCTGCAGATTAGCATGGGAAGCTATTAATTACACAGGTGGTAGCTACCGGGTACAGCGTTGTCGATGGGGCTGTACCCCCTCCCTTAGAGGGGGGTAACCTAAAATCTACGTAAAAGTAAAATCAGAATCAACTTGACTCTTATAAAATATGACTTATGAAAGAATCGAAAATTTCGATTTAGAATCCCGGGTTGTAATAAAGTAAATATCAGACAAAACCTCCCCGAGCCTCTGTTGCGCCTAGTTGTTATGAATATATGTTTACTCTTTCCACTATATACCATGAACAGATAAATCGGGCCGAAGACCACCGAACGCGCCAGTTGTAAGCATTGTATGTATGTATTCTGGAGAACCCAGCCGTTAATTTGCATTTCGAATACTGTGTGTGTGTTTAATAAGTATAACCGTGTATTAATCGACCGTGATTTATCTAATCTGGATGACCGGCAGATCCAGTATACTATTGCATTAAAAAAAAAATACGTAAAAAAAAAAATAGATACCTCGTGTTGTTGCGCAATATTAGCGCTAAGTTCCCAATATGTACCGTCGGTTGTATTATGCGGATACCAAGTTATACTCAGAGCGCCCTAGGCTTCGCACGTGGTATTTATCTATCTGAATATTCCATCGAAATCGTGACCCCGCACTCAGCCGTGGAAGCCGTCCACCAGTGCTAATATGAGACATCGGTAACCAGGCGGCATCGTTCTAGGCGAAAAATCTACGTAAACATATTTATGTTAGCGACGCCGCTAACGGATGCGTGGAAATGACGGATGCGCCCACTCCGAAAGGCGATTTTGTTAGTCTGTTCAATCGATCGTCGTTTTGAGTCCGGCTCAAGTTGCGCGTTAATAATGTTAGGTTAGTTTCACCTCGTGTGAAAACAATGGCATTTCTTCCGCTACGCTACCAGAAGTACTGGGTAACCGCGTCACATCGAGGAGTCCTATATTACTATCACTAGACGATTACTGGCCAAATTATATGTTAGACTAAACGTAAACTTAATTCAATCAATTAATTCAGAAATTTTAAAACATAGCTTTGAGCTTGCAAAAGCAGATCTCAAATAATATATTCGACTTTTAATAAATAAACTTAAAGTAAAATCGCTTTTAAAACTTTTCTTAAAGCCTTCTCTTTTAAACTTTCGATTTAAACTTCTTCCAAAAAAAAAAAGCTTCACCCCAAAAATACATCCTCAACGAGCCAAACGTTACATTTGGTGCCGTGACCAGGAGTCGAAACTGGGTTACCACGGCCACAACGTGGGGTCCTAACGACTAGACGATCACGGCCAAATTATATGTTACACTAAACGTAAACTTAATTCAATCACGTAAATAAATTTTAAACATAGCTTTGAGCTTGCAAAAGCAGATCTCAAATAATATATTAGACTTTAATAAATAAACTTAAAGTAAAATCGCTTTTAAAACTTTTCTTAAAGCCTTCTCTTTTAAACTTCCCATTTAAACTTCTTTCAAAAAAAAAAGCTTCACCCCAAATACACCCCCTCGACGGGGCAAACGTCACACTAGTAAGAAATTTGCTGTTCCAAGTGAGAAAATTTGAGTTATGTGTTTCTAACGTATTTGAAGATTGTGACCAAACGCGAAGAAATTTAAACGTCATTTTAACAGTGTGCATAAAACACGGTCCACTGCTGGCAATGCGATAAAAAAGTCAAAATTTTTTGCTGTCCTAGTAAGAAATTTGCTGATGTAAGTGAGAAAATTTGCGTTATGTCTTTCTCAAGTATTTAAATACGTAAATCTTTAAAGATTATGACCAAACGCGAAGAAATTTAAACGTCATTTTAACAGTGTTCATACCGCACAGTCTATTGCTGGCAATGCGATAAAAAAAATTCAACACTTTTTGCGGTCCTAGTAAGAAATTTGCTGGTCCAAGTGAGAACGTTTGCGTTATGTGTTTCACACATATTTGAAGATTGTGACCAAACGCGATGAAATTTTACCTTCAGTTTTTCAGTGTGCATACAGCATGGTCGATTGCTGTCAATGCGATAAAAAAATTCAACATTTTTTGCGGTCCTAGTAAGAAATTTGCTGGTCCAAGTGAGAAAATTTGCATTATGTGTTTCACACATTGTGACCAAACGCGATGAAATTTTACCTTCAGTTTTTCAGTGTGTATACAGCATGGTCAATTGCTGGCAAGGCGATAAAAAAATTCAACATTTTTTGGGGTCCTAGTAAAAAATTTGCTGGTCCAAGTGAGAAAATTTGCGTTATGTGTTTCTCACGTATTTGAAGATTGTGACCAAATGCGAAGAAATTTAAACGTCATTTTAACAGTGTGCATACCGCACGGTACATTGCTGGAAAGGCGATAAAAAAAAATTCAACATTTTTTCGGTCCAAGTAAGAAATTTGCTGGTCCAAGTGAGAAAATTTGCTGGCAATGCTATAAAAAAATTCAACATTTTTTGCGGTCCTAGTAAAAAATTTGCTGGTCCAAGTGAGAAAATTTGCGTTATGTGTTTCTCACGTATTTGAAGATTATGACCAAACGCGAAGAAATTTAAACGTCATTTTAACAGTGTGCATACCGCACAGTCCATTGCTGGCAATGCAATAAAAAAAATCGGTCCAAGCAAGAAATTTGCTGGTCCAATTGAGAAAATTTGTTGGCAACGCGATAAAAAAATTCAACATTTTTTGCGGTCCAAGTAAGAAATTTGCTGGTACAAGTGAGAAAATTTGCTGGCAATGCGATAAAAAAATTCAACATTTTTTGCGGTCCTAGTAAAAAATTTGCTGGTCCAAGTAAGAAAATTTACGTTATGTATTTCACACATATTTGAAGATTGTGAACAAACGCGAAGAAATTTAACCATCAGTTTTTCAGTGTGCATACAGCATCGTCGATTGCTGGCAATGCAATAAAAAAATTCAACATTTTTTGCGGTCCAAGTAAGAAATTTGCTGGTACAAGTGAGAAAATTTGCTGGCAATGCGATAAAAAAATTAACATTTTTTGCGGTCCAAGTAAGAAATTTTCTGGTCCACGTAAGAATATTTACGTTTTTTGCATACCGCACGGTCCATTGCTAGCAATGCGATAAAAAAAAATTCAACATTTTTTGCGGACCAAGCAAGAAATTTGCCGGTCCAAGTGAGAAAATTTGCGTTATGTGTTTCTCACGTATTTAAAGATTGTGACCAAACGTGAAGAAATTTAAACATCATTTTAACTGTGTGCATACCGCACGGTCCATTGCTGGAAATGCGATAAAAAAATTCATCATTTTTTGCGGTCCAAGTAAGACATTTGCTGGTCCAAGTGAGAAAATTTGCGTTATGTGTTTCACACATATTTAAAGATTGTGACCAAACGCGATGAAATTTAACCGTCTTTTTTTCAGTGTGCATACAACATGGTCGATTGCAGGCAACGATATAAAAAAATTCAACATTTTGTGCGGTCCTAGTACAAAATTTGCTGGTCCAAGTGAGAAAATTTGCGTTATGTGTTTCTCACGTATTTGAAGATTGTGACCAAACGCGAAGAAATTTAAACGTCATTTTAACAGTGTGCATACCACACGGTACATTGCTGGCAATGCGATAAAAAAAAGTCAAAATTTTTTGCGGTCCAAGTAAGAAATTTGCTGGTCCAAGTGAGAAAATTTGCTGGCAATGCGATAAAAAAATTCAACATTTTTTGCGGTCCTAGTAAGAAATTTGCTGGTCCAAGTGAGAAAATTTGCGTGTTGTGTTTCTCACGTATTTGAAGATTGTGACCAAACGCGAAGAAATTTAAACGTCATTTTAACAGTGTGCATACCACACGGTACATTGCTGGCAATGCGATAAAAAAAAGTCAACATTTTTTGCGGTCCAAGTAAGAAATTTGCTGGTCCAAGTGAGAAAATTTGCTGGCAATGCGATAAAAAAATTCAGAATTTTTTGCGATCCAAGTAAGAAATTTGCTGGTCCAATTGAGAAAATTTGCTTTATGTGTTTCTCACGTATTTGAAGATTGTGACCAAATGCGAAGAAATTTAAACGTCTTTTTTTCAGTGTGCATACAACATGGTCGATTGCTGGCAATGCTATAAAAAAATTCAACATTTTTTGCGGTCCTAGTAAAAAATTTGTTGGTCCAAGTGAGAAAATTTACGTTATGTATTTCACACATATTTGAAGATTGTGAACAAACGCGATGAAATTTAACCATCAGTTTTTCAGTGTGCATACAGCATGGTCGATTGCTGACAATGCGATAAAAAATTCAACATTTTTTGCTGTCCAAGTAAGACATTTGCTGGTCCAAGTGAGTAAAATTTGCTGGCATTGCGATAAAAAAATTCAACATTTTTTGCGGTCCTAGTAAAAAATTTGCTGGTCCAAGTAAGAAAATTTGCGTTATGTGTTTCACACATATTTAAAGATTGTGACCAAACGCGATGAAATTTAACCGTCTTTTTTTCAGTGTGCATACAACATGGTCGATTGCAGGCAACGATATAAAAAAATTCAACATTTTGTGCGGTCCTAGTACAAAATTTGCTGGTCCAAGTGAGAAAATTTACGTTATGTATTTCACACATATTTGAAGATTGTGAACAAACGCGATGAAATTTAACCATCAGTTTTTCAGTGTGCATACAGCATGGTCGATTGCTGACAATGCGATAAAAAATTCAACATTTTTTGCTGTCCAAGTAAGACATTTGCTGGTCCAAGTGAGTTAAATTTGCTGGCATTGCGATAAAAAAATTCAACATTTTTTGCGGTCCTAGTAAAAAATTTGCTGGTCCAAGTAAGAAAATTTGCGTTATGTGTTTCTCACGTATTTGAAGATTGTGACCAAACGCGAAGAAATTTAAACGT
>JADDOH010011986.1:0-11642 GCA_016648135.1 Agrypnia vestita
TTTGATGTACCTACTAAAAATTGTATCAGGCAAGGTCGACTGTCCTGAACTATTAAATAGATTAAAATTCCATGTTCCCTGTAGATCTCGTAGACACAACCCAGTCTTTCACATTGATTTTACCTCATCCAACTATCGTCGTAATTCATATTTCTTGAGGGTATGCGATGCATTCAATAAAATGATAAGATTATTGTATATTGATCTGTTCGAGTGCAGCCACACAAGATTAAGAAAGATTTTGAGTGCTGAATTTTTTTTCCACGTATAATTATGTTTTCTTTTTCTTTTGTTTAAATTTTTTATTCATTCTTTCTATATAATTTTTAATATGCCTTAGTCATTCATAAATATTTATCATTACTGACATATTTCTAAATGTGGAGACCTGTAATTGGCCATCTATATTGTATCAATGTTTTCTATGCTTTTTTTTGTGCTGTTGGTCTTCCATGAACATTAAATAAATAAATAAATATATAAATAAAAGATGAATTTAAGGATACTGTAAATGATAATATTTTTGCAGAAATATTTGTATAGGTAAAAGTTTAACTAACGACTTTATAATGTGAGTACTATTTGGATTATTGGCCAATTTACCGGATTCTTGGAAATTACGATACATACAGATATGTTTTAAAAGATTTTGTCCTTACAAAAATATTCAAGCACACTTTTCATGGTTTTTAAATGAGAACATAATTCAGAGTTTTATAAAATTCACGCGTTTCTTGGAATTTATAATAAATTGTAACATTAGTTAAATAAAGATTCGTATTGCATTTTAATGGTTTTATAATATGAACCTCTGGAATTTCGTTCAATTTACGGGTTTCTTGGAATTTACAATAAACTTTTGTAAATTTCCGTGCGTAAATACAGACGTATATTTTTGAAAAAAATATTGAGATACAATGTTAATGATTTTTTGATGTGAGCACTATTAGGAGTATTGTTAATTTTAACATTTCAAATAAATAAATATTAACTTTGCCTTTTAATGATTTCCTTTTTGCAAGAATATTTGTTCACAACGCGTGTGGTTTTATACTGTGAACCTCTATTTATAATTTTGTTAGATTCATAGATATTTAATTTTACTTTTTATTTCAACAAATTAAATCGTGAATACACTCTCGTCCTAATATATTCAGGTAGGCAGGATCATCTAGCTTCATTGTTAAAATGTAGATTTTATCTTTAATATCTATCTCGCCATCACTACATTACAGAAATTTGAATAATGTTCGCCTGTTTTCAAGAGTGTCTAATTTACGAAACTGTTGACTCCATATACTTAACTTTCAAATTAAATCTTCAGTTAAGGTGGGGGTAAGGTTTTTAACTTTTTTTTTTGCATTTTATTTTTAATTTTTTAAATGAATGTATAACATCGCAAGAATATTGTGTCATAATTTCAAGTCAATCGGAGCAAGATTGACGAAATTATGAACACTTTAGCGATATCAGACTGATTTTCTATACCTGCTCGGGCAGCTAAGAGACGCGCTCACCTGAGGGCTACCGGACGTGCTATTGTATTAGAAGAGTTTTGCTTAGACAAGGACAAGAAGATGATGATGATTAAAGCTCTTTACTGTGTGAACATGGCATCGACGATTATGTGTAAGTATAAAATAAGTGTTGAGTTTTATTTTGAATTTTACAGTGTGCAAAACTTTAAAGCGTTTTCCCACATCTCACGTTTTCAAAGTCGGTGTCCATCATAACTTCAAAACTACTGCACCGATCCTTTTGAAATCTGGAACCCTATTTCTGTACATAATTTACAAGGTAACGCTGGAGACTTTTTTTCAAATTTGTTATTAATTTTTATTTTTTAATAACAAATTAGTCAATATTATTCGCAAAAAATCGCGTTTTTCCCTTCAAAGTGTTCCAAAAAATTGAAAAATTGAAATTTCAAAAAACCCTCTCAGCGTTACCTGGGAAAATCTATTATCTAACGAACGAATTTTGATTTTTTGATTTCAGATGATTTAGCACCAAGTTATGATGGACACCGATATTCTACTTTTTTCCAAGACACGTCCGAATAATTGCTGCCATTGCCGTATTTTTTAATATTTTGTCTTGAAAATTTTACACAATATTCACCAAATGTCGTACTTTAATGTACCATTGGCTTTAATAAAGATATTTTAATCGTGTTGTCACAAAAAAATCACAAAAACATGCTTTTTTTTGTACGAATTAACCTTACCCCCCCCCCTTAACACACCTCAGAATTTTTTTAAATGATTCCGTTTTTATCGAATTTATAAGTGGATGATCATTTTGGTGATAGAGCAAAATTCAGGGTGAGGCCGAATACAGGTAACGTATAGTCTTCTAACGGCCGGTCTTATAAACGTCCGTTAGTTAAATTTCAGACCAAATAAACCGAAATTTGATACAAATTTCATTATTTTCGTCTTACGACAATCGTTAGTAAAATATTACCGACGGCCGGTACCGATAGCAGAAACACAACTTTTCCGTGTTGTTACTGTCTCGGCAAAGTAACCCGCCCGGCTTGCCAACTTGGCCGAGACAGGAGAGAGGGCGGCATATGAACGTAGCTTTCATCTCGACAAAGTGTAAAATTGTGCCATTGAAACAGCTGTGCATACCGAGGCCAAAATCACAAGCAGCACCCGTAGCCGCGCGACTGACGGTCAGGAATTAATGGAATTTGTGCGAAGCAGAAGCCTCTCCATTCCACGGATGGGATTGCAAGCGGCACTCATTGCCGCGGTTATGGCAGCCACTATCAAGAAGAAGCGCCGCACCATCATCACCGCCCGCCGCAAGTAGTTGATGACTGCCGGCCGGGGGCGGGGCGAGCGAGGGGGCGAGGCGGGCGTCGCGCGGCCACCCGCATCAACGTAGGCGAAGCGCCTTATGAGAGCGCGGCCGCGCCGGCCGAACGTCGACGACCGCCCATCTACCGCACCGCGATGACACAGTGAATGGTACCCACCGCTTACCCAGGACCGTTCTAAGAGCAAAAACTTCCATATATCGGCCCTACTCAATCGTCTCCAGGTTGACATTTTTTTCAACTTACAAGCAGGACCGTGCTGCTCCGCACCGTTCGTATAAATCGTTGCGAAGTGGCATGGCCGCTCGAACAAAACCATTCACTGTCCCCGCCTCAATTATAATACAAGGAAAGTAACATAAAAAGTAATAGGAAACCATAATAACAAATAGAATTGTTAATAACTAAATCAAAGAAATACAATAAAGTAAGTGAAGTAAATACAAAAGTGATAAAAATAAATAATAATAATAATAATACTTAAAATTAATTCTATAAAATAAAAGACGAAATCCCACGGCGGCGGCAGTGGAAGGCTTCAAGTCGAAGACAGGACAAAAAAATAAAGTAAAACAATCCGCTCAACCGCCATGACACAGTGGGGATCGTCAAAAATTTGAAGAATTTACTGAAAATGTATCGGGCGACTGGTCAGAATAGTGAACCCAGAAGTACAGGCGGCATGGCAAGCCGCGCGACTGGTGCTCGTGGACAGACAGTGTGACAACTCGGCAGAATAATGTTGGCCGAATCCGATAAAAATCAAGCGCAGTGCAGCCACTCAGCAAATAGTGTTGACACCGCTTGATGTAGCTCGAGTGTATTGCGGGTACTCAGAAAAAGTGTCCAAATGGAATCTGATGAGAATCCAGGCAGAATATGGCGAGAGCCGAATTTCATGAAATATGACCATTCGCCAAGACATCGTTTTGACAAGCGACACTGTGATAACAATGCCACAGAAATGGAAATTTCTGCCCCGTGACGAGCAAGATTTGTGTGACTATTAAAGATTGCATTTGATGAAAGAAGCTGAGACCGCACCCCGAGCGCGAGACGAGCGCCACCGCACCGCCCAAAGAGAGAGATCGCGATGCGAGCACCAACACCAGAGCGGGACCGATGACATCATCCGTGGGGCCGTATGGCAGGCCCGCCTGAACGATGACATCCGCATCTTCCCAAGCATTATTTGCATAAATGTGACATATTTTGGTTTCATAATAATATTGTGATATTATTTGATGACATTTTTATGCAGAAAAACGCATGAAAAGAGAGAGCAGTACGCTGAAAAATACTGAAATATTTTGTGGAATATTTGTATTTCAAATGTCTGTCATATTTGTTATTAAATAAAGTTGTAGTGACATGTTCACCTCACAGAAAGGGTAGAAATCTCTGTAGCACAGATAGAGCGGAGATAGCGTTCCCCGAACGGCTCCTTTCAGGGCCGCCATTCGCTGACCTCGACTCGGTCGAGAGTGAATACCGTGCCGAAATTGCGCGCGGAGTCTGGATCGCGGCGTTCACGCTTGATCTGGTTGGGTCCGGCCGGCCGCGGCGGTGTACAGCTTGTGTTGTACAGCTTGATCCAGACATGTCATTTGCACTGACAAAATATTGTACTATGAATTTCTATGAAAGCCATTAGTTTCAGATTTAAAAATTCCAGACTTGGAATTTCTAGTTAAATTTCATTAACTTGGAAGACTTGCATCATGACTGCATTGCAAAGAGTAATGCCACATTTTATTGTTTAATAATGAGAGGTAGCGGGAGGTATTTTTTTGTCCGTGCAAGATTGTCCTGATATCTGAACAGGTTGTGGTTTGATTGTGATTGATCAAATATAATTTAGATATTATACACGATTTGCGAAATATTTACAATGAAAAAATGTATATAATATATATATATTTTTAAAATTTAAGATATTAAATTTTCGAAAAATTTTAATAATCAATTTTTATAAATGCTTCCTTAGATTTGGTATTTAAATTATATTCCTACCACGTTATACGTATATATTCCTACCTACGTCCGTATTACGTCCCGTGACGGTCAAACATTAAAAAATTCTATACCTACCGAAATAAAATTCGAACAGAAAACTTAAACGACTATGTATCATATACATTAAATTAATCAATAACGTTTACAAATAATTCAGTTAAGTGTCTAAACCATCTCAATCAATAACTACATTCTTTGAAGTTTTTAGGTATCGTTTTCTCCGTATTAAAAATATTTAACAATTTTAGGTATTTATATTGTTTTGTATTTATGGAAGTACCGCTATCAGACTGCAGTACACATTTATGTTGAGGGCGTGGACTATTATGTCATTAAGATTCAATTTACTATTCGACAGCAACCCCCACCCCCGCCGGCGGCCAACCACCGGCCGGCGGGGCTGGCCGCCGGCGGGTATAGTCCGCTTGCACCCCTATATAATGAGTGCACTTGTCCTATACGTAAATCTGTTATCAATCAGCAGTTGATTGCTATCGTGAATATTGTTAATCGTATTGTTCAGCTGTGACATCGTGTGATTTGCTCGTGATCGTGCATCTTGTGTATATATAATATAGATATTTAAAAATGGTAAGTTTTCTATAGTGTCATATTATTGTTTATTATTAAATTTTTATTTTCTCATTTTGGATTTTAATGTAGTATTTTTTTGTTCGTCGAGCATACCGCCAATAAATTGTGTTCTTTGTTTCCAAAATTTTCTGTCAAAATTGATCAATCAAATTCTACCACACTCTTGAAATGGTCCCAATTGCGAATTAGAGATGAATTATGCATTTTAATATGAATGTATTCTTATGCTGTTTTTTTATTTTGTTCACAGGGATTCACCATAAAAGACGTCACTATGGAAATGGTTCAAGATTGGTTGAAGGAAATTAAGGCTTCCAAGACGTCGTCTTCATCAGATGCGCCTCCAAGACGGATAGTATACGCTCCGAGGTGTATTACAACACATCCTTTCGAGGCTCCTCAGAGGATTTCTAATGAGGATCCTATGAATAGAGATTTCGGGGGTCCTGCGAAGCGTCCCTCGGAAGCAAAATCATTCCGCGTTTTCGAGGTTCCTCCTCCGAGAAGAGTTATCACGGCAACTCCAGAGTGTCCGATCCGCAATTCCGAAGCTCCCCCGGGGCGTGTGTGCGAGGCTCCTCCTCCGAGGAGAGTTATTGCGGCATCTCCAAAGTGTCCGATCCGAATTTCCGATGCTCCCCCGAGGCGTGTGTGCGAGGTTCCTCCTCCAAGGAGAGTTATGGCGGCATCTCCAAAGTGTCCAAGCCGTACTTCCGAGGCTCCTCCGAGGCGTGTGTGCGGGGTTCCTCCTCCGAAGAGAGTTATTGCGGTATCTTCAAAGTGTCCAATCCGCGTTTTCGAGGCTTCCCCGAAGCGTGTGTGCGAGGTTCCTGCTCCGAAGAGAGATATCGCGCCATCTCCAAAGTGTTCAAGTCGCACTTCCGAGGCTCCTACGAGGCTTCCTACTCCTCTTGACATTCCTAATGTTTCTAAGGCTCCTTCCGCAGCGCACCCGAGAGGCCCCATCCCAGAAGAGCCAGCCCCGAGGGCCCTAAAGCGGAAGGCCTCGTCGCCCCCGCGGCCGACAGTACCCAGAAGTCACACGGGAGGGCGACGAATAGCCCATCAACCGAATTTCAAGAGGAACAAATTTGTTTGATTTTTCTTTTTCATTTTGTACTTATACTTAATATTGTAGGGATTAATTATTTTGATAACATTTTGCTATGATTATTTTATATTTATAACTGTACCTATTTATTGTATATTTTTATTATTTTCAATTTGTGTAATTTAATGTTAATTGTTTAATTCTCAATTCACGTGCCTTACTAGTATCTTATATGTATGCTTTTTAAAGTGTAATCTACCGATTGTATTTATATGTTAACTGAAATTTAGAAATTAAAAGTATTGTAATATAAATATTGTAGGTATTAATTATTGTAATAATATTTTGTAATGATTATTTTATATTTATAACTGTACCTATTAATTGTATATTTTTATTGTTTTCATTTTTAGTTAAATGAATAAAATTTTTCATATTAAAACCTGTTTTTTCTCAAACCCTCATCGCCACCCAAGAAGCAATTATAATATAAAAAAATATGTCATATAAATTTTAATATTTTCTTCTTCAAACACAGAAAAATTAATTTGTGTGTTTTTTTATATACCTTATACTTTATTTATCGAATTAAACTTTGTTTACACCACTTGTTACGTAATTATTATCACTATATTACTGAAAAAAATAACGATTTTTAAATATTGATTTTGTTATCCTGACGAAGAAGCCATTGGCATCGAAACATGTTGAATTTTTTCAAAAATAAAATAAGTCGTGTATCACAGTTTAATTCTATAAATTATAATGTAATATTTTCATTCTCATAAATTATTGACTGCTGGTGAGACGATTTTTTTAAGTAGAAAGGAAAAGAGATCTGTACTCACAAAAACCTTACTAAGAATTTAAAAATAATAGTATATACCTTTAGGTATTTATCATCGTCATGTATATTGTCATGTTTTTAAATTTCACATTTTCTTAAATTTAAAAAATATTTTATTAGTTACCTATGTATTTACGATAGTCCCGAGAAACATAAAATAATGTTTCTCCATACTTAAAAATGTAGCATAAGGCATGTGATAAATCAGTAACAACACGAATGTGGATAAGGGAGAGTTCCGTGTCAGGACAGAAGTGTACGGCGCTCCATCTCCTCTACCTACCCGCGCTGAACATACGCCGTGATGGTTAGATCGTAAGTATTTGATTCTAATATGAGCATAGTCAATAAATTAAAAAAGGGTCGCTTAGGCGGTTTGTGAATGTTGAGTAACGAACGAATGAGGAAAGAATAGTGAGAAAGACATACTTGAGATGACACAAGCGTTGAGGGTGGCCGCGTGCCTTCGTGAAGCTTGCGTGCGAGGGTGTGTGAATGTGGATGAGGACAGAAGAGTGTGGCGCTCTATTCTCTCTGCCTTGCGAGTGAAAATCATAAATGACCTTAATAATTACTGACGATTGTACCTGTGACATTATGGATTCATCAAAGGGAAGTCAACCGTCTCCAATCTAATCCTCTTTAGTGACTTACTAACTGATAAAATGGATAAAGGACTTCAAACAGATGTGATCTATACTGATTATAGTAAGGGGTTTAATAGAATAGATCATCATCTGTTGATTAATAAGCTTTTCTTGGCCGGAATACGTGGTGACTTGCTAAGATGGTTTGCATCCTACATCGATAATAGAACTCAGGCTGTGGTAGTAAGCAATTACATGTCGAGTTGGGTTGTAGTTCCCAGCGGAGTACCCCAGGGATCACTGCTGGGGCCATTGTTGTTTATAATCTTAATTTCCGATATTCACGATTGCTTTCGTCACTCTAATGTCCTAATTTTTGCTGAGGATATCAAAATTTTTAAACCAATTTCTAGTATTTACGATTCGTTCAATCTACAAGATGATTTGCTACGGTTAGATAATTATTGTAAATTAAATAAACTTGATTTGAATCCCTCAAAATGTTCTTGTGTAGTTTTCACACGCAAAAAGAATATAATATTATTTAACTATATACTAAAAGGAGAATAATTAGAAACAGCTACATCAATCAGAGATTTAGGGGTGATTAATGATAGAAAATTATTATACGATAAACATATCGATTCTATTATAAGTAAGGCTTATAGGGCTTTAGGTTTTATCAAGAGAATGTCTTAAGTGTGTAAAGACATTGAAAGTACTTTACTGCACTTTTGTCTGAAGCAAACTCGAGTATGCAACGCAAGTATGGAACCCTCAGTATACGATCTATGTAAATCGCTTGGAACAAATTAAAAAAAAAATTATTCGCTTTCTCAACTTTAAATTCAATTGCGTTTCTGACGATTATGACAGTTCATGCAAAAAATACCACATCCTACCGTTATACAAACGTCGCGAAATAGGTGATTTGATGTACCTACTAAAAATTGTATCAGGCAACGTCGACTGTCCTGAACTATTAAATTGACTAAAATTCCATGTTCCCTGTAGATCTCGTAGATACAACCCAGTCCTTCACATTGATTTTACCTCATCCAACTATCGTCCTAATTCATATTTCTTGAAGGTATGCGATGCATTCAATAAAATGATAAGATTATTGGATATTGATCTGTTCGAGTGCAGCCACACAAGATTAAGAAAAATTTTGAGTGCTGAATTTTTTTCCACGTAATAATTAGGTTTCTTTTTCTTTTGTTTAAATTTTTTATTCTTTCTTTCTTTATAATTAATATGCCTTAGTCATTAATAAATATTTATCATTACTGACATATTTCTAAATGTGGAGACCTGTAATTGGCCATCTATATTGTATCAATGTTTTCTATGCTTTTTTTTGTGCTGTTGGTCTTCCATGAACATTAAATAAATAAATAAATATATAAATAAAAGATGAATTTAAGGATACTGTAAATGATAATATTTTTGCAGAAATATTTGTATAGGTAAAAGTTTAACTAACGACTTTATAATGTGAATACTATTTGGATTATTGGCCAATTTACCGGATTCTTGGAAATTACGATACATACAGATATGTTTTAAAAGATTTTGTCCTTACAAAAATATTCAAGCACACTTTTCATGGTTTTTAAATGAGAACATAATTCAGAGTTTTATAAAATTCACGCGTTTCTTGGAATTTATAATAAATTGTAACATTAGTTAAATAAAGATTCGTATTGCATTTTAATGGTTTTATAATATGAACCTCTGGAATTTCGTTCAATTTACGGGTTTCTTGGAATTTACAATAAACTTTTGTAAATTTCCGTGCGTAAATACAGACGTATATTTTTGAAAAAAATATTGAGATACAATGTTAATGATTTTTTGATGTGAGCACTATTAGGAGTATTGTTAATTTTAACATTTCAAATAAATAAATATTAACTTTGCCTTTTAATGATTTCCTTTTTGCAAGAATATTTGTTCACAACGCGTGTGGTTTTATACTGTGAACCTCTATTTATAATTTTGTTAGATTCATAGATATTTAATTTTACTTTTTATTTCAACAAATTAAATCGTGAATACACTCTCGTCCTAATATATTCAGGTAGGCAGGATCATCTAGCTTCATTGTTAAAATGTAGATTTTATCTTTAATATCTATCTCGCCATCACTACATTACAGAAATTTGAATAATGTTCGCCTGTTTTCAAGAGTGTCTAATTTACGAAACTGTTGACTCCATATACTTAACTTTCAAATTAAATCTTCAGTTAAGGTGGGGGTAAGGTTTTTAACTTTTTTTTTTGCATTTTATTTTTAATTTTTTAAATGAATGTATAACATCGCAAGAATATTGTGTCATAATTTCAAGTCAATCGGAGCAAGATTGACGAAATTATGAACACTTTAGCGATATCAGACTGATTTTCTATACCTGCTCGGGCAGCTAAGAGACGCGCTCACCTGAGGGCTACCGGACGTGCTATTGTATTAGAAGAGTTTTGCTTAGACAAGGACAAGAAGATGATGATGATTAAAGCTCTTTACTGTGTGAACATGGCATCGACGATTATGTGTAAGTATAAAATAAGTGTTGAGTTTTATTTTGAATTTTACAGTGTGCAAAACTTTAAAGCGTTTTCCCACATCTCACGTTTTCAAAGTCGGTGTCCATCATAACTTCAAAACTACTGCACCGATCCTTTTGAAATCTGGAACCCTATTTCTGTACATAATTTACAAGGTAACGCTGGAGACTTTTTTTCAAATTTGTTATTAATTTTTATTTTTTAATAACAAATTAGTCAATATTATTCGCAAAAAATCGCGTTTTTCCCTTCAAAGTGTTCCAAAAAATTGAAAAATTGAAATTTCAAAAAACCCTCAGCGTTACCTGGGAAAATCTATTATCTAACGAACGAATTTTGATTTTTTGATTTCAGATGATTTAGCACCAAGTTATGATGGACACCGATATTCTACTTTTTTCCAAGACACGTCAGAATAATTGCTGCCATTGCCGTATTTTTTAATATTTTGTCTTGAAAATTTTACACAATATTCACCAAATGTCGTACTTTAATGTACCATTGGCTTTAATAAAGATATTTTAATCGTGTTGTCACAAAAAAATCACAAAAACATGCTTTTTTTTGTACGAATTAACCTTACCCCCCCCCCCTTAACACACCTCAGAATTTTTTTAAATGATTCCGTTTTTATCGAATTTATAAGTGGATGATCATTTTGGTGATAGAGCAAAATTCAGGGTGAGGCCGAATACAGGTAACGTATAGTCTTCTAACGGCCGGTCTTATAAACGTCCGTTAGTTAAATTTCAGACCAAATAAACCGAAATTTGATACAAATTTCATTATTTTCGTCTTACGACAATCGTTAGTAAAATATTACCGACGGCCGGTACCGATAGCAGAAACACAACTTTTCCGTGTTGTTACTGTCTCGGCAAAGTAACCCGCCCGGCTTGCCAACTTGGCCGAGACAGGAGAGAGGGCGGCATATGAACGTAGCTTTCATCTCGACAAAGTGTAAAATTGTGCCATTGAAACAGCTGTGCATACCGAGGCCAAAATCACAAGCAGCACCCGTAGCCGCGCGACTGACGGTCAGGAATTAATGGAATTTGTGCGAAGCAGAAGCCTCTCCATTCCACGGATGGGATTGCAAGCGGCACTCATTGCCGCGGTTATGGCAGCCACTATCAAGAAGAAGCGCCGCAC
>JADDOH010011987.1:0-37435 GCA_016648135.1 Agrypnia vestita
AATCTTGATATCAGTATTGAAATGTGCATAAAAACCCTGATACGTACCTATATGTTTCGTTTAACGTACCTTTATTTTAATACTTACATTTGTACCGCTCCATGGTGAAATATGCTATGAAATATAGTACATTATCATATTTCATAATCGGGATAGGCAGGAAGAATAGAGTGCCACACTCTTCACTCTTCCGCGCTGCCACATGACCCTCGCCTTTTCCAATTTAATACATTGTCTCACGCAAACTCGTCGATTGCTGTAGTTTTTAACAGGACCGTCTTCCAATATCTGATTTATCTATTTATGTCAAGTCTTCCGTGGCTATCACCTATTTCCGATACCAGAAATAGTAGCAATACTAGCGTCATATATGCCATTCATTCAACAGGACCAAACCATCTTAGAGACCCTTTTTTCTGTTCACTATGCTGAGATCAATTTTACATTCATTCCTAATCTGTTCTGTAGTAGACATTGTTTAGTAGACCTATTCCATTGTTTAGACCAGTGTTTCCCAAACTATGGGTCGCGAGCGGATATTAGGAGGGTCGCTGTCACCACACCGCGCAACATGTCTCGTCCGGGTCGCGTCGTGTTTATTATAGATAACGAAGTGCATCCAGATATCAATGTAGCGTCTGCAATTTTCACTCATTTAACAAAGTTGAAAAATAACTTTAACGCCAACTTCGAAGAAGATATGAAAAAGTTCAACTGAATAACTGGAATTAAAATCCATTTCAAGACAATATACCGACTAAACTGTCAACAAAAGCAAGTGAAGAGCTTATTGATTTATCAGAAGATGCATCGCTGAATAATACTTTTAATCGCAAGCAATAAGCAAAATTCTGGCTTTCAGTTGCTGACACTTATCCCCGCTTGTTTGACGAAGCGATGAAAGTCCTCCTCCCTTCACTACCTCATGTGAAGCGGGATTTTCTGCCATGGTTTCTATTAAGACTAAATACAGAATGAAATTGGACTTATCGAATTCACTGCGATTCAAAGTGAATTAAAATTGAAAGTGACTAAAATTCACTAGAATGGAACGCTAATGCTATTATGACAAAAAAGGCAATAAATTCATCCTTCCCATTAAAATATCACATATTAACATTAATTGAAAATTTCGATTATATTTGAAGTTTTTCCTTTTTTTCTTAATTGAACAGTCATTGGCAGTGGCAGTGAGGCAGGAGGTGGGTCCGGCAAATTAAATTATTTTTTTTGGTGGGTCCCGGTCCTGTCAACTTTGGAAACCAATGGTTTAGACAATAGATAGGTTCAGGACAAGAAAATTCATTCTTTACTATATCATATATATTTACCATTTCAACTAAAAAATTTGTATGGAAAAATTATTGGAAACACTTATACAATGACACGGCAATTAGAAAAATAAATTTATTCGATTTTTAAATAAATCTATACCTATAAAACTCAATGTCTGACTGTCTGTCTATCTGCCTTTCTGTCTGTCAGTTTTCTATACAAATCTACACCGTTTGATCCGATTACAATTTTGCATACTTATGCTCTAGGACCCTGCGGGTAACATAGGTGACATTTCTCCCCTATTATTTTACCCCTTCCCTTCCCCCTGATATATTTTTTTCGCAAATCTGTACCGTTTCACCGATTGGACTCAAAATTTTCAAACTTATTCATTTGAACCCGACGGGTACCATAGATTACATTTCCTTCCTCTCCTTTTACCCTTTGCCCTCTCCCTGATATATTTTCTATGCAACTCTAATCCTTAACCCGTCCAAAGCCGGGAACGAACAGCTAGTTTGATATAAATTAACGAATGGAACTCTCAAAATAAAACCGCCGCTCTGCACATAAAAAGTTCTCAAATAATATGGTCTGGACACGTCTGGGGTATGCCAAAGGAACGACTATCAAGAATCTTGGCAATTGCGGATGAAAGGAAGGTCACTCCAGACTGTGTTGGGAAAGCGATAAGATTGTACAAATATAGATTAGACCTTAATCGGTCAACTGGTATCAAAGCGGCGCAACACAGGGGAAGATGCACTTTCTAGAGTCCTTTGGCCTCCAAATATCTTTCGTAAGGGAAATGAACATCTCATTCTTCTTCCTTGCACTGTCCCGAATTATTGCTATTGGAGTTGACTCTTCTAGTTTTCAGGCTGTAACTTTCATCTAGGCTGTTTCTTTCTGGGAGTCTGGAGCATTGAGTCATCCAGGAGTTCTTTGGTCTTCCTCTAGTTGAATGTCGATGTAAGATCTGATGGTCTCCATCTTATGCGCCCATTCCAACTCAGCTATCGTTTGTGATGGCTCCTCTTCTTCGCCTTTCAGCTCGATCCTACTCCTAACTGAGTTTACGCCTTGTTAGAGGCAAACAAGCTATCTATCTACGTCGGGTGAAGGCTCTACGGTTTTTAACGTAGTATTTCCAAACACCCTCGCTTTATTCAAGACCTCCCCAGTTCACGTTGTGTAATTTTTTGTTTCGAACTATAGGGGATGAATTGGTTTTGTGGTAACCCTGACGCAAGCTAAACTTAAATTAAATACTGGGGTATGAAGTTCGTGAATGTTCATGGAAACGCAAACAAAACTACCTAGCACGTCAATTAAGCCCTACGGTGCAATTGCTAAACATACTATGTTCCGTGGCCCTATATTATTTACCTATCATTCCTACGGACTGAAACCACTGCATCTGGTGTAGCTGCGCTTCCAGAGTGCGCGATCCTCTGCTTCCATGCCCTCTCCGCTCGATCCCCCATTGTCCTACCTGTATGGGATCGACCGCCATCCACTGGAAAGGTTAGTGACGTGCCGTTATCACATGCGCATGCACATATAGAGTACATAGATCCCCTGAAAGCCCTCGAGTCCTTCGTAGCCGCTCCTATGGATGATTCCGTCTTCGACGCCCTCGCTGATTAATAATTTTATCTTCCGCCGTTATCTCGCTGTGCTTATTCCTTACGGTCTTTTATATTTACTCTGCATTATTTTTACATCAATTACATTGTTACGTTTATTTACTAGCCGGCCTAAGTTCCGTCACCTGTATCTGGCCCTATGTCTCATTCTAGTGGTACGTTGGGTTCTAATGGATAAGGGGTTTGTAGAAGGTATGTGTAAATGTATGTGTACGCGGAAAATGTGGTTGCTTTAAATTCGGCCCCTCCGTACCCAAAGGCTCATCGGTGACTGATCCCATCTTCCTTCTCCCGACACGAGTTCCGGATACGTTGACCTGAGCCTGGATGCGCCTTTTCATGTTGGGCCTCTTCTGTGCAAAGTACCGCACCATCCCTCGCGTCAGTGTCTGGCGTCCGGGCTCAGAGCCAGTTTGCCCCCCGAATTCCAACTCCTCCAGGTTAAACTAAGTTAAACTACGGTATATATACTGAAGCTACTGTAAAGATGGTCCCGGGCCACCTGTCAAGTCAAAAATATGCGAGTGGGGAGGGGGAGTTTCCTAGGCTCCCCAACCCTCGCCTGTGAGCAACTACAGCCCATTGGCCATTCGCGACACTACAGTGACTGCAATCACCCTCCCAGGTAGTACTTATTATAATCTGGTATGCATCAATACGTTCAATCCATTCCAGACGAGGGAAGACATCCGCACGGGTGTTGTGCCACCCGTGAAGAGCCCCCTCATACACTACGTACGAATAGATACATACTAATAAAATATAATATACATACCTATACTTACATATACAATACATAAATAAATACTTGTAATGGTTGGTTGCCATGTGGTTTCACGAGGCCATGACCCCTCGTATTAGTAGATGGAAAGGTGGATCTGGACAGTAGGGATATGCCTAGCTCCCTGGCCAGGGATGTCGGTGTATTTTCTCCAAATGGTGTACAGCTAGAATCCTGCCATCGATGATGATGGGATCTGCCTAATTATCTCCGACTGATGTGTAACTGGAACCCTGCCATCACTGATGAAGATGATGTTGTCACTATCGAAACGTCACCTGATGATATTTAGCTGAACCGCCGCTAGTGATGATGATGATGATGATGATACTATCGTAACGTTTCCTGACGATATATATATCGGAGACACCGCTAATGATGATGATGATACTATCGGAACGCCTCCTGACTATATATGACTGGGACACCGCTAATGATGATGATGATGATGATACTATTGGAACGTCTCCTGACGATATATAACTGGGACACTGCTAATGATGATGATGTTGATGATACTATCGAAACGCTTCCTGACGATATATAGCTGAACCACCGCTAGTGATGATGATGATGATGATGATACTATCGTAACGTCTCCTGACTATATATAGCCGAAACACCGCTAATGATGATGATGATACTATCGTAACGACTCCTGACGATATATAGCTGAAACACCGCTAATGATGATGATGATGATGATGATGCTATCGAAACGCCCCCTGACTATATATAACTGGGACACTGCTAATGATGATGATGATGATGATACTATTGAAACACCTCCTGACGATATACGACTGGGACACTGCTATGATGATGATGTTGATGATACTACCGAAACGTCTCCTGACGATATATAACTGGGACACCGCTAATGATGATGTTGATGATGATACTATCGAAACGCCTCCTGACTATATGTAACTGGGACACTGCTAATGATGATGTTGATGATGATACTATCGAAACGCCTCCTGACTACATACAACTGGGACGCTGCTAATGATGGTGATGATGATGATGCTATTGAAACGTCTCCTGACAATATATAACTGGGACACTGCTAATGATGATGATGTTGATGATACTATCGAAACGCCTCCTGACGATATAAAGCTGAACCACCGCTAGTGATGACGATGATGATGATGATACTATCGCAACGCCTCCCGACGATATATATCTGGAACACCGCTAGTGATGATGATGATACTATCAGAACGCCTCCTTACTATATGTGACTGGAACACCGCTAATGAAGATGATGATGATGATACTATTGAAACGTCTCCTGACGATATACAACTGGGACACTGCTAATGATGGTGATGATACTATCGGAACGCCTCCTGACTATATTTGACTGGAACACCGCTAATGAAGATGATGATGATGGTACTATTGAAACGTCTCCTGACAATATATAACTGGGACACTGCTGATGATGGTGACGATGATGATGCTATCGAAACGCCGCCTGACTATATATAACTGGGACGCGGCATATGAATAGACAAATAAATACCTAATTAATTAATGAATCATCAATTAAATAAATAAATAGAAATGAATAATTAAGCTCGGCGTCGAGCACACGGGCCGATGACGATGCTATCGACACGCCGCCTGACTATATATAACTGGGACGCGGCATATGAATAGACAAATAAATACCTAATTAATTAATGAATCATCAATTAAATAAATAAATAGAAATGAATAATTAAGCTCGGCGTCGAGCACACGGGCCGATGATGATGCTATCGAAACGCCGCCTGACTATACATAACTGGGACGCGGCATATGAGTAGACAAATAAATACCTAATTAATTAATGAATCATCAATTAAATAAATAAATAGAAATGAATAATTAAATTCGGCGTCGAGCACACGGGCCGCGCGATCCCTGGAAGTTCACACACATGCAGAGAAGGGTTATTTGGCAAATTAATTCGCCCCTATTATGGTCAGTACGGATCCAACATGCAAACAACACCTGTGGGGAAAACATATGTAAAGTTTACGGTACAGGGGTTAGCTTTCACTGTCGGCGCTTCTTCCGTCTCTGTCTGGGGTGTCGAACCCGAGACCATTCTTCTTAATCGTGCGCCACCTTTATATATCGTTATAATCTCAAAACGGAAAGAGGATGACATGACTTACCCATCTGCCGCCGATTATATCCATTCCAGTGCATCGTAGTTTCACTTTATGTACCTCACTTTATACCTAAGGATTGCGGACACTTGCCTTGCACGCGCATACGATTCACAGGCCCCTAATTAACTATAGTTCGCGACCTAACCTTTGATCCTGCCATTACGCGCTTATAAGTTTCCGTAGCTGGGGCTTATTATCCAGCCTCGGCAACTATACGGTGTATATACCTTAATCAAACCGAAACTAGACATTATTTTCTTTTCCTTGAATTTATATTCCTCGAGATACCGGAATTAGACTCTAGCTCGACAATTGTAAGTATTTATATATCTTAATAATACTGCAACATAGTCCTTATTTCCGTCTTACGTATCCGTACTTCCCGGGTCATCGAGACTAGACTCCTATTCTAATGATCATACTCTAATGATTATACGCACCGATATTTTTCATAAAACCCGTTACCCGTTATTTTCTGATGTTACATATTCTTATATTTATCCGAAATACCGGGATTAAGCTTTGAATCTAGGATTCCAGCCATTTATAAGTTTTAACAAACCCATGAAGCAACCACTTGTCCACTTGTTGTTGTTAAAGAATTGATTGCTTCTATAATAAAACCCCACTAGTCTACATCTTTATAAGGTCAATACATATTACTTTTAGGGTCCGCCGATTTAGTTTTATTCTTATTATTATTATTATTATTATCATTATTATTATTATTATTATTATTATTATTATTATTATTATTATTATTATTATTATTATTATTATTATTATTATTAATTAATTACACGGCTTAATAGCCTTTTACAACAGGTTTATACATAATTAAAATACAACAAACGATTAAATGTAAAGGAAAAATAAAGGGTATAAATGTAAAAAAGTATATATACATAGTTTAAACATAATGAGGTTAGACATATATGTAAAAAAGTATATATGCAAAAAGTGTAAAGTAGCAGGTTTATACATAATTAAAATACAACAAACGATTAAATGTAAAAGAAAAATAAAGGGTATAAATGTAAAAAGGTATATATATACATAGTTTAAACGTAATGAGGTTAGAAATATATGTAAAAAAAAAGTATATATGCAAAAGTGTAAAGTAGCAGGTTTATACATAATTAAAATACAACAAACGATTAAATGTAAAAGAAAAATAAAGGGTATAAATGTAAAAAAGTATATATACATAATTTAAACATAATGAGGTTAGACATTTATGTAAAAAAAAGGTATATATGCAAAAGGTGTAAGTAGTGATCTCAGAAATTTTTATTCACCGATAATATAGCAATATTAAATTTGAATAGCCAGCTATATATATAAAAAATTTAAGACATTATATAAAAATTTAATATTTTGAAAAGAAATGATCATATAGTGTTTTTTAAATTTTGAGAGAGATAGATTTAAAATGTCGACATATGTAGGTAGTTCATTGCCAAGTTTGTGCATTGATAACAAAATTATATTATTCTTAATATAATGTAATGAATATGGTTGCATGATTGACATCTTCGTCGACAGTCTGGAGAAAGTAAAGTTTACACTTAAAGAGGCAATACTGCTTCGTTACTGACTTCAGCTGTTAATATGTAATGGTGGGTAATATATATTTTTCGTACACATTGCCGCTTTGTACTTTATATTTTTAATTTCTGTACTCATGTTTTGGTGCTATTCCGGTACTTTTAATAATTTGCTACTTGTAATTTATATTGTTTAATGTATGTTCTTTTAATTTTATGATATATTTTTTCATGTAAAAGCCTATACGCATTGCTGCTCGTTACCTACTCTACATTTTTAATTTTTATACTCATGATTTGGTGCTATTCCTGAAACTTTTAATGTATGTGCTTTTTGAAATTTATTTTATACTCTTTATGTAAAAGCCTAATGGGCGTAAACAAATAAATAAAAAAAAAATAATAATTTATTATCATCTCGAATATTTGATATCCACTCTCCGGCAAATTTTAATATAGTTTAAATCATTTTAATATAATTTATCATTTTAATATAGTTTAGGAATAACGGGATTCTGTAATTTCTGCAAGTATAAACAACCCCAATCTTACCAAATCCATTTTATGTAGTGAAAGACGCGGGACTTATATTCTTCCTAAAATGTAAAATGAACCCGGTCTAGATGATACATCCTTATTTAGTTTCAGGACAACGAGGTTTACGCGTTCCACGAGTAATATGATATAACCCGATCTAAACGAAGGACAACGGAACTTACAAATTTCATAAGGTATATCGTGAAGCCAATCTAGGCGGAGACACTACGTATATTTTAAACAGAGTAAGAGTTTAAATTTTACCATCAAGCCTAATACACCGCAAGAATGTCCTAGGCATAGTAAACAAAATAGCGGTCAAAGCTGTAGTGTTTCTATGTTCACACGTTTTAGCTCAAAACGAATACTATAATTTTCACATTTATAATACAAGACGCGAATTTCTAAACGAATCATTTTAAAATAGTTCTGATTGAAATCTACATGTTTCATATTTATTAAATGAAGGCGCGAATTCTAAACGAAACACTAACATTGCTCAAAAACGGGACCCTATATTTATATATGCTTAAAATGAAACGCGAATTCCCGAACGATAGCATTTTATATAACTAAATGTAACGAAATCTTATATAGTTTATAAATAAGAAGACCCGGCCCCAGGCGGTTTTTATATATTTTCAATATAACGAGGCCCTATAACATCTTTATAAGTATAATACAACCCCGGTCTATCGAAACAATGTACTAGAAGTTTTTATATGTTTGAATACATGATATACGTTTTTTTTTTATACACGTTTTTATACGCGAGATTTACGTCTTCGTACAATACGAAGTACCCCAAATTATACAATCGCGAAGTTTACATCACTCCTAAAGTATAACCAGAACTAATTGAAACATTTTTCATAGTTTAAGTCCGCGAGGCAAATATCTTTCATAAAATATAAAATAACCAGAATCAAATTAAACATATTTTTACCTTATAGACTTTCCCCAACGCGCGTAATAATCCCGGCCACATGAAACGTTTTTATATGTTTTAATAGCGCGGGACCTATGTTTTCCTATATAATATAAGATAACCCGGGCCGAACGGAAGCAATTTTATATACTTTATAAAATAGTGAAACTTGTACTTCTGTATACCGTAAATAAACCCCGGCCCCCACGAGACTATTTTATATAATTTTTTAGAATAATGAAATTTCATACATCTGTAAAATTGTAAATAAACCCCGATTCTCACGGAATTACTCTATATAATTTTAAACGAAATGAAAATCTAGATTATTATGGGCTGAACCTGATACCCCGCGAGATCAGCTATATATTTTTCACTAGACGTATTTTTAATCCCAGAATTTATTCGCTATAATTTTAACGGACTCTTACTATTAAACATAAACAAAAAATTATTAAAATAAACTAAATATTCTTTCAATAACTAAAATAAATCCGGTCTAATCGAAACATTTCATATAACGAAATATTATATGCCTTACAAATGTAAAAATTAAAATGAGACCTCGCGTATTTAGCAAAAATAGGTATTTTTATAAGACTTATTTAAAATCGAATCTGTTAGTAACAACTCCTTTATCTTTTAACAGCTTCCCGCGTGATTAGCGTAAAATAGGTATCTTTATAACGCACAGCTAGTTTCCAGAGATCCGCCAATACTATACTTAGTAAAACGAAAATTTAACTAAATTTGAACTCTACCTTTTCCTGAAATTCTGCGAATATTATTCTGTGAACCTAGTAAGACGACAAAAATAATTAACTTTATAGAACATAGTGATTTCCGAAGTTCCGATATGCCAGATTAATTACCTTTATAAAATAAAATCAATCCCGTACTCTGAGTTAAAACTCTTTTGACAGGACCTCGCGTATTTAGCATAAGATAGGTATTTTTACAAGATTTATTAACAATTTCCCGCGTGTTTAGCATAAAATAGGTATCTTTATAACGCACAGCTAGTTTCCGGAGATCTGCAAATATCAGTTCTATATATGCCGGACTAATCAACTTAATAAAGCGCAGTAATTTCCGAAGTTCTAATATGCCAAATTAATTACCCTTTATAAAATAAAATCAAACCCGTACCCCCCTTTTCTTTTAACGTGAGCAATAAACAATGTCGAAGAGTATATTTACCCGTACACAACTTTCACTTGAAATTAAACTATAATTTTCACTATATCCACTGGACACTCTAAGTCGACGGTAACTTTCACTCAAAAAAACAACCGACGCGGATTTCACGCCCCGTAGACGTTTCACACCAACTGCCTGATTTCTGCTGTGTCTTGACATTTTAAACCCCCCCTAGCAGCCAAAGGTCCTAAGTCGTGTGTTTCCAGGATTTTCAATATCCTACTTTCCTTGAAACCTAAATCTTTGTTCCTAAGATTCAATTTGGCAAAAAAAAACCATATCCCCACTCGGATATGTCAGTTGATCCCACCTCCTGTTGCCGTCTCTATCTCCGTCCCTGTGCCCGTTTTGGGACGGACTTGGTGGCTTCAGACGGTTTGAACTCGCTTCACAAGCGCGATAATTAATTTTTAATATTTAATTTCTAAGTTCAGTCCATATTGTCGTTTGATCAACCGTAACCACAATCTATCGGGTACTCCCCTAATCATAGTTGATGTTTCTTCATTATCTACCATTATCATGTCCCGTTCTCCCGTATTTTCACTCGTCTTTATCGGAAATTTAACGTTTCTTGGCCGCTATATCATGGGATCAATTTCCATATATTCACCACGTGCACACTGCATACCTAGATATAACAATCATCCAAAGGTACTATACCTAATTTTAAATTAATTTTGGGCGATCTTTTCTCGTGAATCATCCAATGAATCCTGTCTTTTGGCCGCGACTCTCCGCGCACAGGGACGTATTAGCTCCCTCCGTTGCGGAATTTAAACATAATTTGTAACCATTTATTATTATTTTTATTGGCAGTAAGATTGATCCACAAAATAACTATGTTACATAGACAGTGAATATTCTCGAACAATATAATACTGGAAGAGTACTATTCGCTATAACACAATAAACTATTAATGTAAGTTAAATTAAATTTTTAAATTCAGTGGAAGATTTTTAAGATCGTTTTGCTTTTAATTTTTTTCCCAAAACAAAATAAATAAACAAATAAATAAACACACAGATACACACTCACACAACCCACTATTGGACATGTTTTTATTATTCTTTTATCGATTGTATGTATGTGTTTTCGCGTAATTGGCCCAAAACTCTGTGCATCAATTATTGTCTTTTCTTCAAAGATTGATTAATTATATGGCTGTAAGAAACCCAATAAATGAAAACAAATAAAACAAATAAGTAAATAAACCTCCAGTGCCGCAGGCAAGGCGTCGGATTAATTCAGTGCTCATTTATTGCCAAGGCACTGGACGCCTCCGCTGATAACTATATACCGCTCACCATGTTCTTAGAGGTGTGTTGAAAGATTGCTAGTATCTGTCGAATCGGTCTCAAGTAGTTGTCTGTATTTGTACGTTTATCATTATTACATGCTCTTGCTATATCCGTTCCACTTCACATTATTGTTCCTCCCGTCTTCGAATTTCTATCACACTATGTTCTCCTATGTTTTTGGTACTTATATGCTTGCTTTTTACTTGCATTTACTCCTATATATATTTGTTTCATTTATCCATCCATCTATAAGATCCCCATACGCTTTATCCTTTTATTTCATGTGTATATGGGCCGCAAATTCATATTATTTTATTTACAATATTCTTATCTAGATACACTTGTTCCAATTATGTTTTGTGGTTATTACTACCAAACCCGGCGAAATCTGAGCTAGAATAGCCAATCGTATACACGTTACCCGTCCTGTTGAAACTACGCTAACGTCGGACAGGTTTGTAGTGATTACATAGTTAATATATTGTATCTATATTCGAGTATATTATTTTCTTGTCGTGCCATTAATATGCTTACACGTTATCGTTATCTCTTTCCTAACCGTATATACCGTCATTGCACAATTACCTATCTGTTGTAAAAGCCTGAAGAGCGTTAGTCTACAGATAAATATAATAGAATTATAGTTAACTTTTCTATCTGCCTACGTTATCCGATTCCCGCGAAACGAAAATAAATCATTATCCGCTCAGTTAAGGTCACCCCTCTGGTACAACGTACACGTTTAATCCGTGCTTCACGGCCAATTCCTATAAAAAAAATTATGGGGCGTTTTCCTCTCGCGATCCCCCGATTAGGACCTGCCTTTCTTAGTTTTGCTCAATATTCTGCCTCTCTGTTGCCCGGGAATCCACTCGAGATCACGATTAATGACATTTAAGCGGTTTCAAAACCACAGCAAAAAAGTCCATAATTCAGAAACCTCGTGGAACTGTCAATATCATCGTCACCTTAGAGTAGACGTTAATCGGTTTTTTAATGGCTTAAACTGCAATAACCGCGACCTAAATCTCTGAAAACCATGTTCAGCATTTTTTAATGGGAAGCACATGTGGACCGCTCGGACCGCATCGATCGTCAACCATTTGTACCAAACACGGCTTTACCACAAGATCAATATGATTTATAAAAATTGAATAGTAACTGCCCGTAACCTATATCCGATCAATCGCTACTAACTCCCTCCCAATACTAGCGTTTCATCATTCCCAAATTTTTGTAGCTCCAATACTACGGCCAGTTTAGCTCAATCTTTCCCCGCGTAGCATTTAAATCATCTTAGAGTTCAAAATAAAAATAATAAAATAAAATAAAAATCTATAGAAACAGGTGATTCATCACAACGTCAGCCAGAAAGATCCTAAAAATACGGCACAATACCCCAGAAGACACAAACCACAAACATCATTGTTGATGAATTTATTATGTTGGTGTAGGGGCGATCTTTTTGTTTTCATTTATTTGTATGCATTACAGTGTGAAAATTAATGTGATATTGAATTTCTTTGAATTACCATATTAATCATGAGATAACACGAAAACAATATAGATTATTTTTATCAAAATTAAAGTGAGTAATTTTAGTCACATAAGATTATTCATTTTAAAATTGTGTACATAATAAAAAATGTTGGACCCAGAATACATCCCTGTGGTACTTTAGGGAGTTAATGGAATGTTTCGCAAACCATCTGCACGATGTTACTCAAAGACTTTCCGCATCCTGACTGTAATTTCATATTCCATTAATTAATATACCAGGGGTGCATAAGATATTGCGTCGTAAACTTTGGCTACGTTCAGAAATATTTGTTCACCTATTTAATTACGGGAAATATTGCCAGTTTGCATTGCATCACTAGTTAAATGCTATTATAAAGGCTTCATTGGAAGCTGTATAAGTTTGCTCAAATTGAAGTATGATCGACTATACAATCTAACAGACCACTTAGTGGCATATAGCAATCTAGTTAAAAATTCTGCAATCATTTTTTTTTTTAATAGAGATGCAAACACGGAATATGTGTCGCATCAATAGTCTTTCAATTCAAGCATCAGGCTAATCATAAGCTATAGGTCAATTAACGTATATTATAGATATCTCACAGAGACGAAACTGTATTTCTTATGGGAAAGTAGGTATAGAAGTCATTTGGGTGTACATAGGACTTATGACCTATCTTATGGTTGGCTTAAGTGATCACTTTACACAATGTAACATTCGCCATTTCCACCCATGATAGAATATACCACGCTTATTCATTTTTTGGAAGTTGTATATATGTTCAAATTGCGTGGAAAGCTTTCACATACGAGTTGTAACCGCCTTTCCATGCGGCCTGTACAAAGCCATTTTCATTCTCCTTAATCCCCACAGATGTCGCTAATAGGTCATAAGTCCTATGTACACCCAAATGACTTCTATACCTACTTTCCCATAAGAAATACAGTTTCGTCTCTGTGAGATATCTATAATATACGTTAATTGATTAATAATGTCTCTGTGGCATAAATCCAGCACTGTTCTGAAAGATTTGAACAAACTCAAAATATTCTGAAGCTATAGGTCGACCACAATCAAAAGACCATTCCCTAACTTTGTCCGGTAAGAAGAAAGCGAGGAAAATTTATCTTACAAGCCTCAATATGATATTCCAAATAAATATATATTTTTTAGTTTTAAAAAGGATACTTACTTACTAGAAAAACTTCTTTTGTGTTCATTTTTTGCATAGTAACAACATATATATTTTTGCACATATTCTTTTGAATGCGGTCTAGCTATACTCATTGATTTAATTAAAAAAAGATTGACAGTATTCAAATGTGCGATATTGCTAAAATTTCTGTTGTTCAATTGTTCAGACAATTCTAAGCTAGTTATCTTACGAATATGGCAAACCAGAGATGACTTTGGGATGATCGATCAGTAGCAATTATGGCTGGACAGCTAAGCGGTGAAATGTGGTAGACGGATAACTTCTTTGAAGATATCTGTGGGAAAATGACGAAGAAAGGAAGCGAGGCTCTCGAACAACTAGGATAATTTGCTTTACAGTATTACTTTCACCAACTATTTTCTTCTTCTCTCAATATTCCCATTATTACCACCTTTATACTCCACCTCCTTTTGTGACTACCTAACTAATTAATAACGTATTTCTACTTAATCCATGTAAAAAATACTCAATATTTGAATATTATCAGATTAATATTTCACCAATAAGAATATAATTAAACTCAAGTAGAGATAACATAATGATAACTAAATTGTGTAAAAAACATTATTTTTGCTACGTCTACGTGAGTTTAATAATTTTTTTATATTTAGCTACTTAAGTTTTGAGACTAAACGAATTAATTTGATGAACTCATTGACAGGTGAAGTATTATACTGACCACTTATAAATATAGAATTTTTTCGTTGAGATACACTCAAAACTAAAGTAGTAAAATATAAAAATATTATTAAACACACGTAGATGTAACAGAGTTAATATTTTCATCTAATTTAATAAATAATTAATTATCGTGAATAATCATTAATATTGTTGTTAAAGCCAAATCCATAAATAATAAAGAAATATGTAACATACATAGTTTATGTTTTCCATCTATTTCAATGATCAGAGAACATTATACTCAAAAAGCCAGTAGGGTAGTTTTTTCGGGGTTGTTGTTATAAATAATAAACGAATACAATTTTTTTTACATCAATTGTATTTATCAGAACATTTCAGAAAATTAGCATCAAGTACCGCTCGAATGGAACAAATTTACAACATTATCATTATTTTGCCGTGCAAACTATTTTAAATACAAAATAAAATATTTTTAATTTTTTTTTCCTAGAGTTAATAATATTTTTTTAAAACACGGCAAAATATCACAAGTGGCTCCAAAAATAAGCTGTGCGTGGTGTTTGTTGGAGGTTAAATAATATTAGTTTGGCACAATCACAACATACGACTCGGGATTTCAAGTTAACTCTACGCATACTTATACTTTTTACAATTAGCATTACAAGATTAAAATATAAAGATAACATTGACATAAATATATTACACTTCAAATACGCGAATAGCAAAATGTTAATATTTATTCTACTGCGTATTTCTTTAATATTAAAAAATATATGTTATTAACGCTATTAATTTTGAAATAATTTTCATAATCATTTAAATAATTTCAAATGAAACACAGTTTAAAAACACTCACTTAAACGTCTACAAAATAATTATTTTATTTTATAAATAACATTAATGAGTACCTACATACAAATATTATTTTACATTTTTAATGGTATAATAATTAAAAATCATAAAAAATGTATCAATTTCGTATCTCTTCAGCGTCATTCTAATAGTTTATTTCTCATTACAACACATGAAAAAAATTTTTTTTTTCAAAAATATTAACTAATATTGGCATTATTTACAACATCCTCTATGTAAAACTTCATAACAGATTTTAATTGTCTATAGATAACAAGAATTCAATAAAATACTTTTGATTAGATCAATAATTACATTTGATTCTATGTATCACACACAAGTTAGTAAATAAATATACGAAAATCATGCAAACTCTTCTGCCTACTTGAGCAATCTCGCGATCTACACTATTTTTATAATTTGCGTGCTACAGTGAGAGAATTAAAAGATAAAGATAGAAAACTGTTAAAAAGGGTTTATAGAAAAAAAAATACCGCAATATTAAACGTTTGGTTGTATTACTCTACACTCTTGTTTTTCCAATCTGTTTAAATGCAGTGGAGGCTTTATTTCTTGAAATTGTAATGTGCATCAAAAACTTTTTACATATATGCTACATTATGCTGTAAATCAACAATCTCAATGATCTTTTAAAACGAGTAGAAAAAGGACACGTAAAGAGTGATTTGTTCGCTTCCAAGCTAGTGATCATTACATAACATCGTATATTACTTAAAATTTGTGGTCGGCAGCAGATCGGGTTTCGGCTTATCTTCCCAGACGGTAACTCGACACCCGATTGCATCCACGTGCTGTGAGTTATTCAAGCGCTGCCATTTGGGTAATTGGAGCTACGCATGGGTGGTGTAGAGGTAAGTATGGTGAGAGCGGCAGAAGGCATTTTCCGGTGCCTACGAGATCATTTCTTGCTACGCTCCCATCTCAACGTTCAACCTCAGGCGCGCGCCAACACACACTCCGTGTTTCATTGTGACATTTTAACTTGCCTTTAGAACTTGTCTCCAAGAGAAGATAATGCGCTCTCTACACCCTTTCGTTTTTCCATCCAAAAATTAATGAAAAAAATGATTGTTCATTTTAATAACTATTTTTTCATATGCATAGTTCGACATATTAACATTTAAAAAAACAAACCCATAAAAATCAAGTTTTTACAATACTCCCTTTCTCATTTTCTGGTTTCGTGTCTACCAGATGCGTCGGAGTATTTTCATACGACTTACTTAATTGTATGGAAAAACCATTAAAAATTTAAAAAATCCAAAATTATACTATAATTATTAATTTTTTTTAACGAAAATTTGATAAACCTTCCTGATCGTCGCCACGAGTCTGCTTGCAAAGTTTCAGCTCGATTGGATCACGGGAAAAGGTTTAAAAATCGATCCAAAGTTTTTTCATCAGACGAGCAAGCAATCAGACGCCACGAGTTAAAAGAAACGGAGTAATAAGCGTATAAATATGTGGGATTTGATACAAATAAATAAATATTAACAGATATATTCAATTAGATTAAATATTTTGCTAATACAATAACAGAAATGTTAGCTGCCGTGATAAAAAAAAAAGAACTTATTAATTGAAACAATGTAGTAGTAGTTTTTAGTTGATGAAGATTTGTTTTATAAAGTAATTACACATATAATATTCAATTTATAGAGACATTTAATGAATATTTTCTATCTCTCTCTTTTACTTCCCTCAGTGGATGTAAGCAAAAACCCTGAATTTTTTAACACCTACCTTTTATTGGGGTACACATAAATAGACTATCTCACTTTCCATAACCTCAAACACTTTCGCGATTAGATCCGTAAGAGCAAGCAGAGAAAGAAAGTAGTTTATCAAACTGTCATATTCAAGCAATTTCTAGGTAACATCACTATCGCAGCTCTCTACCGTCCATCAGTATTGGAACTAAGCAATCGTTATGCGCCGCTAAACATCATATTTTTGACAACTTTCTAGATGTACACAGTAATGGTATGATTTTAAATGCACACTTATTTAGCGGTTTTATAAAATCTTTATTTCGTAACATTTGACAACGTACGGCATTTTTCACTTACCCCTATATTTTTATTCTCAATTTATTTATATCAATATGTACAAATCAATATGTACAGTTTTGAAATTTAAATAAACAATTCAATCATTGTCATCATTTTCATCCCCCTTAAGAAATTTGGGGTGCAAATTCATTCCATTCTCAGCCAGAGGATGTTAGAAGAACCTTGTAAATCAATCAGGTGTGCGCCCGAATTTTTTTTATGTAAATTTTTCAGCATTTATATAATACGTTAAATATGAAATAATAATGTACACTTTAGTCGAAGATCATTACGGGGTAGATACCTTCTACATTAGCGGCATCGAGGAACTCGGAAATTCTTCACCGTACTTACTACAAAGCGCCATCCATCTCTTAACATTGCATATCCAGACTGCTTTACACTCGTCTACCTCTTGCAAATAATTCATGTGATTATCCACCCTTCATCATCTCATGGCAAAGGGTTGAAGCGGGCAGTTTGCACTGTAGAAGCCAGACAAAAATACCACGGTGCTTAGACATGAGCATATCGACTAAGAAGTTAACAAATCTTTAACAAAATATTATCAAATTTACAGAAAATTCGGATGAAAAATTAAAACACAGCATTTCAAAGTTTTCCACGCAGAATTCAGACACTAAATAGCATCTTTAAAATAAATAAGGCTAAGTATATAGTAATTTTATAATTTTTCTCTGCTTTTATTTTATTTTTTTATATCGATGGATTCGTAAAATAAATTTCACTCAAAAAATCTTGCATAGGTATGCAAATTGCAGGAAATTTTTAATGCAGGCATTTAAGAAAATATTTGAAATTAATATTTAACAAGAATACTTTTTTGTAGGTGTGAAACAGTGTTCGAAGAAAAATATTTTATCCTAGAAGGTACATAAATACACAAAAAAAAACGTAATTATAACAATTAGATAACTACCAATAATAATAATAATAATAATAATAATAATTATACCTGAATTTCATCACATTAAAATTTCAAAATTACTCTTTACATGTTTTTAATGATTTTTGATTGTTTTTTCATCAACGTATTAATCACATATCGGCACATTAAATTTTATACTTTTATATAATATTTATCTCATCGAGAGAGCGAGGAGACTACCTTGCGGTCCAAACCCTTTAGAAAAAAATGGACAAAAATATTTTGAAAATACATTGCATTTTTGAGAGGTAAGTTCACATAGTGGCCTGTTTGCGATGTGCTGTTTTGTGTTCTCATCATCATTTAGGACGAATTTGTGTCGTTCAAGGAGCAACACGGGTCATCAAAATCAGATTGAATGTCTACCTGAAAGGAATCTTGAATTGTAAGTTACTTGAAAAGGGGTTGAATCACTTGGTGAGATTTTACAAACTGTCGGAGATAAATTTTTGGCTTAGTAACACACAAACCCTTAAATTATACAATAAGTTTCTGGAGAAGTATTCTAAAATTTCTGAGATAGATGTAAAAAGAATAACCCATAAAAACCATGTATTTATTATATCCCTTTCTCATTTGTATTGTTTCCAATTTGTTATTCTATCAACATATTCCTCTTGCTTTAAGTTCACGCGTCAGTTTTAGTTTCTTTGGAATATGTTACGCTGAATGCGTTGTAATGTCAAGTTACCGGTAGAGCTAATGTACTTACCGGTAGACTTATAGATTACCAGTAAGTATATAGCTATAACGCTTGCTCTAGATGCTTGTATCTAAATATATAATATAAATTTAGATACAAGCATCAGTAAAGCGTTGAAATTAATCATAAATCTGCCATAGTCTAATATACCGCGCAGTGATTTCTGCTAGGTAAATTCTAACAAAACTGGTAAAATCCCGAAATTTCAGAGCCCCAAGATTAACCTTCGACTTATACACGAGTCTAGGCATATTTCATCGTTGTTCTTATTTGAGGATAATTTTGTAAAATAAACTCAACTTGTGTTTGCTAATACTACTTGAGTTTTGAGAAAATCAGTACCTCTCATTGTCAGGTGAAGTAGTTTTCATAAAATCGAGTTAATTAATAACAGTATTTATTTACTCTGCTTGTTTTATTCATAAATAATTTCTTTTATGTTTTATATTATGTTACTAATGATTTTTATTCCTTGCCCTGTATTAAATCATGATAACCCGATATTCATTTATTAACAATAGTTTTATTGCTCTACTGTTTTCGTAAATAATTAATAATCGTTTGAGGTAAAAGCCTTAATGGCATATAAATTTTACAAAATTATCCTTAACGAAGATCATTATGTAACTGTACAAATTTAATTTATAATCGATAGTCGAGAAATTGTCGACTTAAAGACGAAATTTTACTCACAATATTTTGAGTTTGTTCAAACCTTTCAGAACGGTGGTGCTTGATTTCTTCTCACAGAGACATCATTAATCAATTAATGTATATTATAGATGTCTCACAGAGACGAAACTGTATTTCTTATGGGAAAGTAGGTATAGTAGTCTTTTAGGTGTACATAGGACTTACGAACTATCGTATGGTTGGCTTAAGTGATCACTTTACATATGTAATGTGTAAAGTGACCCATGATAGAATATACAATGTCACCTAAGTTTTGGAAGTTAGTAGACATGGTGTATTCCATCATGGGTGGAAATAGCGAACGTTACATATGTATAAAGTGATCACTTGAGCCAACCATACGATAGGTCGTAAGTCCTGTGTACACCTAAAAAGACTTCTATACCTACTTTCCCATAAAAAATACACTTTCGTCTCTGTGAGACATCTATAATATACATTAACAAAAGATTACTTTTAGATTTATGCTTCTGGTAGCTAAAAATCAATCCCAGAAAATTATTTTTTCCTTTTTTCGAGTTTTTGTGTTAGCAAGCCAAAATTTTAAAATTTTTCGACTTACGTATTATTTTCGTTCAAGTAGACAAGTATTACTTTTCCGTCATCGAGACGGGCGAGTGTCACGTTACGTTACGACCCTACCAAAACACAAAGGCAGGTGTACATCAACCATTTCACTACCTAAATTTACTATTTAACATTTCAATTTTCGCTCCGGCTGGCCGGGGCCAAACGGCATCATCTCAAAGGTCCGTCATCTCCGACACTCAGGTTAGAACTTGGTGAGGCACAGGCCCGCGCCCTACTGGATGAGCGGCGAGCTCTGGCTGTCGCTGAAGTCCAGCGTGTAGTACATGTCGGCCGTGTCCAGCGGCGGCAGGGCGGCGCGCGGCGGCGGCGCAGGCGGGGGCGCCTGCTTGTCCGACAGCCAGTGGTGCGGCGGGCCCGCCCCCGCGGCCTGCAGCCCGCAGCCGCCCCTGCCCGGGTACAGCCGCGAGATCCACCGCTGGTAGGTCTTGTTCACGCGGCAGTGGCAGGCGGTCACCTGCAACAACGGTCGTTGAAAAATTCACGCAGAAATATAAAGGAGTAATACTACTCCAATATGGAATAATAGGGTGGGGTAGAACTTATAGTAATGTAATAGATCGAATTAAAGTAATGTACGGAAGTGAAGCCTGGAGCTGGCAGAAGAGGAACGAAAGTAGATTGAATGCAGTGGAGATGAGGTCCCTTAGACGTATGTATGGTAAATCCATGTATGATAGAGTAAAGAATGAAGATATTAGGAATGAATGTAATGCTGATCGTAGCATAATACATAGAATAAAAATAGGGTAGCTCAGGTGGTTTGGGCATGTTGAGCGAATGAATGAGGAAAGAACGGTAAGAAAGATGTATGATGCAAGTGTTGACGGCGCCAGAAAGAGAGGGCGACCACGGAAGACGAAGCATGACCAGATTAACCAGATACTGGAAGATGGTCCTGTTAGAAGCCTGAACAACCGTCGAGCTTGCATGCGAAGATGTATGAATGTAGACGAGGCGAAAGTTGTATGTCAGGACAGAAGAGTACGGCGCTCTATCCTCTCTGCCTACCCCCACGCGGAAACGGCGTGATGGTAAGTTAGTTAGTTAGTCAGAGAACAATTATTAAAGTCAAACTTAAAAACTACACTGTTCAAAATGTTTCCAGTCCCAAAGGTGGAATCTATGTAGAAAAAAGTATCAATTATACAACTTATCAAAGAATACGATTAGGCAAATTTCGAGAAAAAACACATCAAGATTAAGAGACAATTTTAAAATCCCAAAATGCAATACAAAAAAATATCAAAAAGGTTTCATATACTCAGGCATAAATTTTTTTAACAATCTTCCAAACGAAATGAATAAGATACAGGATACAGAACAATTGAAGATCAAATTGAAATAACATCTCTATGAACTGAACTAGACACCATTACCTTCAAAGTCAAAGGCGTTCACTATACCACTTCATCCTAGATATATAATATAATATAAAATAATTAAATGCAAGGAATTATATATAGAGATTCAATGTTCCTTGGCCGAGCACAAGAGCAATGCTCTTAAATAGAGAGGTACTATGAATAACACAATTGTGTAATAAATATTATAGTAACAATTAAAAAATTAAACCGAAAAAAATTAATAATAACGTTAGTGCGCATGCGACATCTAGCGAATATCGCCCAAAATATGTTACTTGTATAATACGACACATGCTTTTTAAAATTTTGAACCGGAAGCAATAAAGTGTTAGAAATAGAAACGTCTGTTATTTCCAACAGTCGATTTGCGGCTCATTATAACTATATGCTACCAAATAGAAGTATCTCTCTTCATTGCAATTAAAGGAAAATCCTCTCTTTCATTAGGTACATCAAGAGACAACTCAGATCAGATCTAAATAGGATCAAACATTCGATGTAAGTTTTTCACAAGCATGATATCATGAGTAAATATCGTGAAAAATTAATTCAGTAATGTGATGAAATCATAGAATAAAGAGATAGATCATTCAACTCAATTGAAAATTCGTAAAAAATATACATTTTAACAACTTCTTCAACACTTAATCATGAAAATCACGAAAAATCATGAAACTACATTAACTATGTCTATTCTCACTGTAGTTTTTATTCAAGTGAGTTTTATCTTTATAAAACATTGTACACTTATATATTAATTTAGACTTTATGAATAGTATACACCAGAAGTACTCATTATATTATAAAAGGTGGTGGAAATCATTTGGTTTCACATACACACACCTATTAATTTTTCATTCGCAGTGTCCAAATATAAAATAGGAGCCAACATTTCCAGTCAAATGATAAAAGTATTAACATTTGACAGATGTCCTGACATTTCTCAGAGAAACTTTGCACGTAGACAAACAAGTACGTGCTCTCAACTTCATTTGTTACCAATATAAAAACTTTGTTATTCGGAGAATAGAGGGCAGCGATGGTTAAAATCTGAGTTTTTCCCAGTCACTTTATTTTAAAAAAAGACGTAATCTACTTAAAATATTTCATTTTTTCAATAGATAAATTCACACAAAATAGACGAAGCGTAATTAGACCAATAAAAATAGATTAACCTTTACCTTGAGCACCGAGTGATATGCAAAGGATCACAGTTCAGTTAAATTTACAATTTATACAATATTCGATCAGGTGAGTTGATACCATGTGTTTGTATTAAGATTACATTCACCTTACACTAAAGTTAAATCCATATATTACGAATATATTTCTCGATTAACGATTAGTACTTAATCATGAATCCTAAATTAATCGTGAAATGGAATAGATTCTGTTTAAAATTACCTACCATGTCTCTGATCTTTTTAGTTATTGGCTGAGCGGCGTGCTTTGAATATACTAATGCTAATGAAAAAATTTAATTTTTGTTTGTATTTTATTTTTAGTAATTGCATGACAGATTGCTCCATTTGTCGTGAAATTTGTGAGTACCTAAGTTATAAACGATCTTATATTGAATTCTTTTAATACTGTCGTTAAATTAATGGGTATTTTTTTATACAATAGACTAAATTGTGTACTGAAATAGGGTTCGAACCACCGACACTAGATCACTAGGCGAGAGTCATAACTACTACACCAACAAGAAACTCTTACGCTTAATTAATTTAAAAATTGCACACTACGCGCTATCGTGTGCTTGTTCATTACTTCCGTTCTGCATTTTGGAACACGGAATATTTGCTAATAATAGGCCATTATTTTATTTGCAAGGGGTTTGGTATTAGAACACCATACTTGCTAGACGGGTTGATGAGTTTTGAAATCAGCCGCCCTTAACATAGGGAACAGATGCTGTTCGTAGCCGTCCATTATGGGTCAGACGCTACTGCACATGCATACTTCCAGTGATGACGTTTGAAATGGAGACGATGGCCTTTATAAAGAAATATGTAGAAAAGCTCAAATGCACGCAACGATCCATGGAGAGATCCATGCTTGGCGTAAACCTAAGAGATAGAATTAGAAAAGATGAAATTAGACGCATAACTAGAGTAGTGGATATCACGGATAATATAGCGAAGCTAAAATTGCAATGGGCGGTACGTGTTGCAAGGCAGGATGCTACAAGATAGACTCCAAGTGTTCTGAAATGGAGACCTTGGGATAATAAAACAGGCGTTGGAAGACCTCAAAAGAGATGGGCCGACGATATTGCCGCTGTGGAAGAGGGAAGAAATGGTTACAACTAGCAAACAACTCGGAAGGATGGAAGAATATGGAAGAAGTTTATATCCAACAGTGGATGAGGTGGATCAGTGGAGAGATGAAGGTTGAGGAACAAAATAAGATTAGGGGATATCTTCAGATGATTATATACTTTCTTGTAAAATACTAGGAGGAAGAGAGCTAAAACGTTAATGTACACATACCATAATATTAAGTACAACATTACCATTATTTAGCACACCACATTAAGTAGCATGCTTATATACTTAATACTTAATACATTAGCTTATATACTTAATACATTAGTCCATTTTATTGCCCGATTTGTATCCGCCTCGTTTTCTGGCTCAGCAGCTGACCAATTTATTTCAGATGAAAATAATCCCACTAAGCTTTAATTAAATCTGAAAGCCCGGAATTTCGTAAGATATTATTTTAATATGTTAATGAAGCAGATTTATGCAAGCAAATCGCTAAATTAAAAAGAAGCTTAAAGTTACTTATAAAATAACATCAAAAAAGTCTAAATCGCTTTCCCAGAATAATTCTTACATTAATTATAAATGTATACGATTTCTTTTAATTACTTTACTGAATTATTAATACTTTGAAAATGCATAATACAGATTGTTCAGTAGTGAAAAAGTTAGATAACGCCGCAGATCATCGTCAGTAGAGAACAAACATTAGAAGAAAAATAAGACTTGGTGGTCTCCTGGAATGAGCCTCAAACCACGACCCACTAAATCACTAGGCAACGTCTTAACCGGTAGACTAACAAGATACTATAATGACACCTATCCAAACCATCTGCTATCAATACAAACACCTGTGCAGTTATCGTGTATGTAAAACAAAGTAATTTATATTTTTACTATATGAGTCTCTTAAAAGCTAAGCTTTTAAACATTATAATGTTTAAAAAAACTGTTTAGATTCCTTAATGAATAAATAAATACAAAAAAGATTTGATTTAATGAAATAAATAACCAATGGTGGATACACAGTGACATCTAGTGACCGGCTGGCGAAGCAGAGTAAGCCTAGCCAAGCGACGCACCCAAGCAATGCAGAGACCCGCGCGCTACAACAGAGGTCTATGTCGGCGAGTCATAGCGGGAATCGCGAAGTTGAGTATTCGGTTTGTTCTGTTTTAATTATTCTTAATTGTATTTATTTTACTGTTTCTAATTATGTTTGAAACGTTAATCAATAACTGTTTAAACCGTATATTATAAATGAATCAAACATCTACTATCCTATAATACTAATAACATCCGTTTACAGCGATTCTTTTAAATTAAAATTTTACCTATTAGTATCTTTCATGTTTATTGTCAGTCCCAAATATGAGTATTCTCCTCTTGAATCCAAGTTCATATATCAGTCCCTAAACACAACTTGACATTCCAATTTCCTGCGACGCCATTATATCCTTGCGGACCTCGGTCAATGGGCCCGTAGGATATTTTCTCAAGGTAGCCACAGGCACACTCAATCTTCGTACTGTCCAAATCGGATTTCACCTCACTTATAATCCGCCCCCCGACTAAGCCTTCAGTCAGAGGCTGGGCCACGTAGTCCGGCCTCGCGGGTTGTGCCGAGTGGGTAAATAGAGACGAGTGCAGACTCAGCTGGAGGAGCCGATTCGACCGTTCCTCACTTCAGATCGTGACGGAGCCGGTACGCGAGACGGCCCTCGAATTTCGCTGAGCCAGCGCAAAATACATTGCGACAACTTTCAATCGAATTATTTCATTTCGCGTAGTAACAAAGAATTTGAAGCGCAAAGTATTTCACAAAAAAAAATAAACGATACTTTACAAATTTAAATTGTACTTTAAAACAATGGAATTAATAGTAACTATCTAACTAAAGATCACGCCGTTTCCCCATAGGGATAGGCAGAAGGCAGGATGGAACGACATATTATCTATCTTTAGTCCTATTACATACAAGTTCTACGGTTGTTGGGGTTTTTAACAGGGCCACCCTCAAATACTTGTAGTATCTGATCGTGCCAGGTCTTTCGCGGACGCCCTCTATTCCTGTTGCCTTCAACATTTGGCTCATATATTTACTTAACCATCCTTTCCTCGTACATATGTTCCACATGACCAAACCATCTCAGCACTCCTTTCTTTATTATATTTACCACACTACAGCCAGCATTACATTCACTTCTAATTTGTTCATTCCTCACTCTATCGAACAAAGATTTTCCACATAAGCGTCTTAGTGACTGCATTTCCACCGCATTTAGTCTACTTTCATTCCTTCTTTGCCAATTCCAGGCTTCACTTTCATACGTCAGGGTTGGTACTAGAACGCCATTAATGTTGTTACCCGCAGTAACTCTTCTTTCGATATCATTTTCAGCCTTGCCTACTGCCCTACTAAACATACTTCCCAAATACATTAACTCGTTCACTTATTCTAACCATTCGTTATTTACAATTACATCACACTTAGTCACTCTTTCGTCTCTCTCGAATACCTTCACTTTCGATTTGCTGACATTCATCCAAAGTTCACTCTGCAGGCACACATCGGTATTCTGTATACCAGGCACTGCAGATCAGCTTCACTGATAGCTTCTAATACTACATCGTCTGTGTATAGTAAGGCAGGAAATGGAATTAATAGCAGAGATTATTAATAGAGAATTAAAAGCAGAGAAAAAGTAAGAATGTAAGAAAAGCGATAAAGTAAGGAAAATACAAAGATGTCTCGTTAATTACAACCTCGATAATTTCGAAATAATCCAAAAATTCTTTTAATTCGAACAAGACGCGAATATGTTTTTAGATCAATCAGGGTTCTTAAAAATGTAGGTTTATCTATTTCTTAAAAAAATATATTGGAGGTCCACTAAGTTCAGTAGTGTACTGCGACAAAAAATAATATTTATACGCTATAAAAAAACTGACATAATGTCCGGCGTTATTTATTTATTATTATTATTAATAATAATTTAACATCAATGTTTAATTATTAATTTTAAGGGATGGCAAAGGGGACAAGATAAAAATTGAGTGACGCTTAAGTTTCAGCGATCAGCACCAAATGTAATTTCTATATAAAGTATATTTGAAACAGCATTTAACTCTTAAATACAAAAGAAATTTCAATAGATACGTGAATGCCATAAAGGTTGGATCACATAGGCAAAGTCAGGGGAAGGATGACTACCATGGATAACTTTTATTGCATTCGGTTAAAAAATGGTGTCTATTTTTGTTTTTCTCCGCAAGCCGTTTTTGGCATTTTCAGGCATCTACATTTTTCTAAATTACTCAGCTCTGAGTAATTGCAAGCTTTTCAAATAAAGTGCACTGGGTTCAGTACTTTTTTGCCTACAAATGGAAGCCTCATTAACTTACAGAGTGTGAATTAAAACATAAAAAAAATGGCCGCCATTTTTTAACATTGTTTCTTGGGAATGAAAACTTTCAACCATAGATGGCAATAGCATAGTTGTATCAAATAATGTAAAGGAGATGCGTAAGTAGCATAAATAAAACTTTCCGAATTTGAAAGATGTGTCGTTGATCTTGGGCGGAATCGGTAAAAATTACATCTAATGTTATTACTTAAGCCAACCTAAAGACATGTCGTAAGCCTTGTTAATACCCAATAAAGTTTTTCATATACGGGGTGTACCAGAGCTAGCAGCAGAAACTTGGCAGGTAGATTCCTGACTGTGTTATCAGTCTAAAATGTTCAAGCAACCATGGCCTAATATTAATAGTTATAGAGATATGCAATACCAAAGTTTGCATTTTTTTTCAATATTTCTTACTTATTTTTTTGCAAAAAGTTGAACTATCATTACAGTAACTTATATTAATTATGAAAAATTCATTCGCTTTAATAGAAGTCGAATAAAATGATAAAAACCTTGCAAAAATTGAAAAAAGTTATTTTTTACAAGGTTTTTATCATTTTATTTAAGCTGTATTGAAGCAAATGAATTTTTCATAATCGATATAAGTTACTGTAACGATAGTTGAACTTTTTACAAAAAGTAAGTCAGAAATATTGAAAAAAAATGCAAACTTTGATATTGTATTCTCCATAACTATTGATATTAAGTCATGGTTGCTTGGACGTTTTAGACTCATAACATAAGCAGGAATTTACCGGCCAAGTTTATGCTGCTAGCTCTGGTACACCCTGCATATTCTCCCATACACATAGCTCTGTCTCACGTGAGACACGTGTGATTTATCTAAATTAAAAATCATCTTTCATTTAAAAATGAAATATCATTCAGCTACACGCGCGTGAAGTGTTTGATATTTAAATTTTAATGAAATTCTTCACATTTTTAAAAAGTTTTGAGGGTGGCATCTATAATATATCACGCGCGGCTGACGGAAGGCTTTGTGACGTCATATTTCCACTTGAAACACGCGCGTAATATTTTCAAAGGGATGATTTTTCGAACCAAGAAGTGTCAAGATTAATAATTGATTACAACCTTCTTACGAGATTACCATTTTCCAGCGACACGTGGAGTTTTTCCTGAAACCTTCAGTCATTTTCAACAATTTAATTCGATGTGATTAAAACTTGCGAGGCATAAATTCGGCGTAACATTATATCTTTGTAATGCGATATTAAATGTACTAATTTTGTGGTTACACAATTTGAACGATTAACCAAAATTAACTTTATATAAATCCCAAGTGGTTAACTACGACAGCTTGTTATTGGAAACATGTAAAATATATCTCGCTCTAATTTATATGTAAAAGCAACATGAAGTGTTTGAGATGTGAATTTCTTACGAATAAGACAGATTAATTAATTAATAAAGATTAAGGGGTTACACCACCTTAAAGAATAAAAAAAAATTCAATTCAAATTATTTTTTGACCTAACTATTACACAAACAAATTTCAATGTATTATGTTTATTTACGGCATATACATATTATAGCTAGAAATGTGCGCCAAAAAATGTGTGTTGTTACGATGCAAAAAATGAACACAAAAGAAGTGTTTCTCGTAAGTAACCTTTTTTAAACTAAAAACTATATATTTATTTGGAATATCATTTTGAGGCTTGTAATACGGGCTTGCCAGGCAACTTTCCCCCGCTTTTTCTTACCGGACAAAGCTAGAAAATGGTCTTTTGATTGTGGTCGACCTTCAGTTAATATATTTTATTACCAAATTATTTTGAAATTTTCAAAATGGTAACCTTATATACTATCTCGCAAAGGTCCTTCTCCAAGGAAAAAGTCTATTATTTTCTTGTTAAATGATGTAATGTTTATGATTTAGCGTATCGAATATTTTTTGGTGCAAATGAGATCTGTTTAAAAATAATTTTCATTTTTTGCTCACATACAAATTGATTAAAATTTGTAAGTGAGCAAACCCCACATAAAAATATATATATATTCAAGAACACATTCACATTTGTGAAGTTGTAATTTTTCAGAACAAAGTTCTGTGAAATATTTAATAACCAAATTAATTAATCAATTAGAAAGACATACAGAAAAATCAAATTCACGAAAAAATATTAGGTTACTACTGGGATTCGAACCCAGGTCACCTCCTTTCCGGGGCCGGTGCTTTTTGTCCATAGAGCAAATTAGTGAGGATACGAGCGAATTAAATTAACAAAATAAGAACTACATATAAGGTCGATATATTCACGGAAACATAGAGGGTTGCTATAGCTTAGTGGTCAGAGCACCGGCCCCGAAAAGGAGGTGACCTGGGTTCGAATCCCAGTAGTAACCTTATATTTTTTCGTGAATTAGATTTTTCTGTATGTCTTTCTAATTGATTAATTAATTTGTTTATAAAAATATATATTTCTGACAGTTCATTGCATGAAAAAGTGTGTAGAATAGCAGGGTTAATATCTCCCTTGTTGACCAGGACTGCTCTGATGAAAATGGAAGAAAATAGAATATATTTAATGATTAGACAATTCTGATACTTTGTTAATTGGATGGTACACCCCTCCATTAGCTGCTGCCCTGGCGCCGGCCCGGCTGCAGCCCGCCGCCTCCCGATGGTAATTATTCATCCCCCGGCTAAGGGTGGCCGCCCCGCCAAACGAGAAGAGATACATCAGCCCGTTACCCGCCGGAGGGATCAACCAAACGGCTGGTTAATTACAAAGGAGAGGAAACACGATAAAGTCGTATTGTGTTACGCGGTCGGGAAGTGAAGCAGCTTTTTATTAGCAAGACTCGTTTTACGATGTTTGCGTGTGATAAAAATTGCACACGTATGAAATCAAGAAAAAACAAAGATTAAAACTACACTGCAAGCGACTTTTCACCCTCAGCAAGATGTGACAGAAAATGTCCGTGCGGAACAGTGATTTCAAACATTGTAACGTTAGAAAAATTGCTGTTTTCAATGAGTGAATTTATGGACAAAAATAAAAATTAATCAATTAATAAAAATGAGAATTACATATTCACGGAAATCTACAAGGCTCCTATATAGTGGTCGGAGCACCGGCCCCGGAAAGGAGGTGACCCGGGTTCGAATCCCGGTAGTAGCCAAAATATTTTTTCGTGGATTAGATTTTTCTGTATGTCTTTCTGATTGATTAATTAATTTGGTTTAAGTTAACAGTGCTTTTACAAATTAAGATAAATTACAAATGTTTCGCAGAGACAAAGCTACTTAAGTGATTGCTTTACACAATGCAAACAATATATTCCATTCCAAGAACAACCTTAAAACTTGTTTCAATTAATCAATATTGTTATTCGTGAGTATAATTCACACCCTGTATTCGTCTATATACCCTCTCTCTGCTGACACATCTTACACTTCACATGCGCATTTATATAGTGCACGTCATGTGCCGACACGAAGAATCTGTCTTTGAACGGGCGGACTTATTCTTCCTATCAGAACACACACTCTCACACATAACCCGCTACAAGCCCAGTAAAGACTTAAACGCATACTATCCCAATGAATAACTTTATTTCTGTGAGACTATAATTTATCTTAATTAATGATTATCTCTTTATGGACAAAATCTTGTAATTGTGTCAAAAATATGACGCTTTTACTAGATTTTGATATTAGTTGTTGTCCCACGGACGCCTCAGAGAACAAACAACTTCATTTGAAAAGAAATAATTGTGTCATAACTCGTAACGTCTCATGAATGCGCATACTAAAATACTTTGGAAATGTCACAAGACGTAGGAATGCAATGGAGAGGCTTAGTAAGAGTCAAGAAAACAACACTGCGGAGGATTACCAATTATATGAATGGATTTTGTGAATGAAAGGTGATCTGCAGCCCATGATTGCTCCAAGAACCATCAGGAATGCTGCAATGGTGTCGGATAGTTTTGGCTGTGGTGTTAACACCAACGATTGCTCTGCCAAGAGTTTAGCAAAGAAAGACAATTGGATGCCTAATATTTAGTGATCGCTGACCGCCAATCGAAATAATGTGTCATCGGTCGAAATTGGCGTTCGAGGTATTCTGCTCCAATCGCTGGCCAGGATTTTAAAATCTGAACCATTTGACAGTTAGAATTCGGCGTTCCATTGTCCTTGCTTCTGTTGGAAGATTGACGATTTTCGTGGTCAAGATTGGTCAAAAATACAGTTTCCCGGCGACCATAGCAAGTGCAGCGTACACTCGAATTGCCATAAGCGGAGCTCTGCAAATCCCAGAACCAGTACGGACACATTGTCTATTGCGTAAGTAGCTAGTTGTTGTAGTAGAAATATTTCTAGTGTCTACACCATGCGCTCTATCGGCGGAGATTGAGGAAGAAAATATTTATTTCTTTACTCCGAACCACGTTCGGTGGTAGCGATTCCATCCATCATCGTACATCTGATATTATCTATTAAAATTGAATATTAAGAGTGATAAAATGAAAATAATTAAAATAAACTTATTATAAAGCATTATACTTTCACACTTTAATGCATTCATCATGCCCCAATCAACACGGCCATATTTCTTATCTCTTGTCATTTAATTAACGGTATAGAAATACAATTATACTTGAATTTTTGATATTCTCTCCGGTGAAATGTGTGTACGATCTCTTTGTGTCTTATTAAACTTGTCATTTTTAACGATAGCAAGCAATTCATAAATGTTACAACTGATTCAAAATTATTTTTTTAAATTTTATGCGCTAAAGAATGATTTTTTAATTACACGTATTTTATTTTTTCTTACATACACTGTATTTAATTTTCATTATGTTTATCTTTCATGAAACTGTATTCCACTGGCTGTTATATCATGTAATCCATACTTTATATTATGTTCAATTTTTTTTGTTTAATTTACTTTTAACTTATGTACCCTCTTTTCTTTAGCCGCATTTCATGTACCTACATAGTATTTATCATTACGCTTCACATACTCCTCCTTCTTCTTCTTCTTCTTTAATCTTACAATTTAACAGATGTGTGCAATCTTGTTAACCATTTGGACTTTGTTTACATCACTGTTGGCTCTATAACCCCTACTATTGTCCTCCACAACGGTCTTCCCCCATTGATCTTGGCCTTGGGCTAAGATAATTGAGGTGTAGTTCACCAAAGCAGATAATTCATTGGAAGCGTTATCACTCCATCTTCGTTTTGGCCTTCTTTTGCTCTTTCGGCCTATTGGTCTTGCCTTTAGTAGGGACTTCGGCGTTTGTCATTCAGTCATTATCTCAATGCGATCAAAGACTAAAATCTTTCCAATTTTATACATTTGGGACTCTTAACTCCTTAAAGTAAATTAAGAGGCGATCGTTGAATCACCTGCACCAAATTACATTGTCTAGTAGCAATTCACAGATTTTATTTTTAATGGCTCTTACAAAATTGAGCTTCAGATGTCTGGAAGAACCCTAGTCTCATAACGTGTCTGAATTCATTCTTACTATTTTTATTTCTTACTACGTCAATCCAATTTTTTTGAACAGACATCTGTGGACTCACATCTTCAACTCTGATTTTGTGAGCACCCACATTTTTACACAATAAAACAGGACTGAGAAAATCTTAAATCTAACCAATCTCATAGAATTCCTACGACCTGACTACAAAGAGAGAGAATTTTTTATACAACCCTGCATTTTTCTAGTCAATATTTTGAAGACTTCGAACATGTCACGAACGGAGGCAAAAAATTTGATACATAGAAGAAAAAATTTAAAATTAAAAAAAAAATACGTAAAATTAAATGAAATTAATTAGTAAAACATCTGTATCAGTCAACTGATATAAAAGTATAGGAAGATATCTTCTTCGAACTTTCTTTACTTCAAAGCATCTGAATTTCATCCGGTCCCGTACAGCTGCCAACGATGCCTCTCAAGTCCTTCGATATTTTAATCAAATTTGATTTTAATCTGCGGAGAACTCAGGAACTTTTAACTTCGTTTCCTGGCTATCAATAAGCCTGACTCGGTCCTACCTTGCCTTCCTTGTATTATATGATCAATCATCTCTCCACCCCTTCCACCCCCCGTCACCCCCAACCCTCGCAGCCTCCCCCGCGGCCAACCCTTGTCGAGCCCGCAACATGTTGCCTTTAATTTCATGCTGAGCTCTTCTGCCGGCGTACTGTTTCATTTCCTTGAGCGAAAATTTTAAATAACATTGTGTTGGTATATTACAAGTTTAACTAATTTTTATTATGACAAATTCATTATTCATTGTTTTTAGCGACTGTCATTATTTTAACTTTGCTACGCACCAATTATTTAACATTAAAAATGTTTTTTTTTTATGAGTAGACTGAAATCGGATACATGGATGCATTAATACAATCTATGTTGAATACATTTCAAGGAACATTTGTGGTTTTTGAAAAAAAATGACGAATTTGACGGCCGTTGCCAAAATTGTATACCTATTGCACATCCTCTCTAAATATAATATTATACTGATGCATGATAGGAGTTAAAAATTGAAAATGTTGATTTTCAGGCGTATTCTAATAGATATGTAATAATTCAAAAGAATATCGAAATAAGGAATGATGCAAAAAAAACGTAGATAGAGGTTTCATTACCAGTTGCGAAAACCATAACTTGTTAATGAAAAAAAAAACAACAGATGTCTCTAGCTGAGACCAGCTAAATCTTTGAAGTTTTCTCGATTCGAACATACTTATTATATAGAACTTTAAAATTTTTGATAATGTGTGGATGTTCTTACGTTGGAATTGGTGAACGTTGCATTGTATAGAGTGATGACTTAAGCCAGCTCATACAGGTTGTAAGCCCTGAGCTATCGTATAAGAGACTTCCATCCACTTTTTTCATATATAAATAGCTTCGTCTTTGTGAGACTTCTATGATTTATTCTTAATTAAAATATATATAAATTTTTAAATGAATTACATACCATTTGTGAAATAACCATTTAAAATAGCGTACACATATATTCTTTCTAAAAGATATGTTATATATCTCTCGAAAAAATAAAGTCATTAGAATATTTAACTTTCTATGCCGGTATAGTGCCTTAACCGATTCTGTTTTTGTATTGATCAGACGTTGGTTATGAACGTTTTGATTTCTAAAACTTGGAAAAGGTTCACAGTAGATTGACCAAACCATTGTCTCCTTCAGCCAAAATGTTCTTATGACGATTATGGGCCATAATATAAGCCGGCCAACCGAATTGATGAATATTCATTCACCTAGGTACCAGAAACACAGGGAACAGGAAAGTAGGACTCAACATACTCCAATTCTCCTCTCTCTCAAGCCTCTCGATCACCTCCAACTGTTTACTGTATAGAGTTTTATAAATAATCTTCGAGTCTCCAAGGGTTGTAAACCTTCAACATACAACCTTCAATTACGGAGCATGCTTCCGGCCGTCACAATGTCAAATGATACGGAAATGGGGGAGGATACAGAAATTATTTCGTTATAAAGGCACAAGTCCCAAACGCAACCAGAGACCAGGAACTAGTAGCACAACTCATCTTATTCTCGCATCAATTTGTTCCCACTATTCCGTCTTTGGTCTTTCGACTGACTGGAAGCACTATATTTTTTAAATGCGATCTTTATTATAACCTCAACAAATACATAATAAACTTAAGCTTAATAGCGTTCATATTATTTGCTTTCCACACCTAAAGTGAAACCTTCTACGAACACCAGACGATTTTGTATGTAGGGTGGGAATTCTTCTTTCACACTACCTGATTGGCAATCCTCAATTTTGTCAACTCTCTTTCTTCGAGGTCCCCGATTATGAAATGAAAGATATGATACATTTCTAGATATTTCATTACACGTCCTAGATAATTAAGATTTCTGATCTTTATTATTTTCAAAATTAAATTTTCTTTATTCGTCTGAACCTTCATTTATCCGGCTTTTTTTAGATTTATTTTTAAGATCCACATCTCAAATGCTTCAATTCTTTGATTAAAAACCTATATTACAGAAATTATCAAATTTCCGGAATAATATAGTTTTAATTACAATATTTCTCAAAAGCCTTTGAGTAATGCTAAGTGGCGTCAAGATGTCTAGTTCATTTTATTAACAGAACACATTCAAGTATATAATTATATTAATTTTTAATTCAATTAGAAACGTTAATGTAATATTTACGACAGTCAAAATACATTTTCCGAACATCTTTATAAGTGACTATGTAAAATTTGTTTTAAAATATATATTTAACACATCACCAGTTAAAAAAAACTTAAGATTATTTAAATCAGTAAAAATCGCCTTTAGTAACCACCATATATGATGTATTACCACTTTCGGAAGCTAACGCCCGTGCGAAGGAAAATAATTTAATTTAAAATGATGATAGATTTTCTGCGAAACTCCAAGCGTCATGGCCTTAAATTCCATTATAAAAATGTTCAAATGGTGCTCGATGAAATTATAACACCATTTGGCACTTTGTCGTATAGTGGTGAGTTGATTATAGAAGGCTTCGTATTCAGTTTATCCACTCTACAAAAAGGATTCTATCACTTATTATAAAAAAAATCTGAAATCTTTTTCAAGCTTCCCTTTTTTTCCTTGTGCCTTATCCGTTTACTTTAGTTACTGCTTCCTGAAATAGATCCACAGTAAACTGGCTGAACCACTATCTTCCGGCAATCTTTTCCCGCATCCTGGTACCTCTCTGGATGTCTCATCACTTGTCCAATTTGAAGTTTTTGAATTTTTTTTGTTCTAATTACTTATTTTTCTTTATTCATCCAAACCATGATATTATCTTCTTCCCTACCTATCTTTATTCATCCAGCTTGTTTTGAGTATTATTCTGTAGATCCGCATCTCAAACGCTTCAATTCGCCTTATAGATTATTCGATAAGCGTCCATGGTTCCATTCCACGAAATAATATCGAAACCACGTAGCATCTGATCATTCGCATTAGTATTCGAACTTAAGATTAGATTTAAGGTTTCTTAAGATAAGAAAAATATATAATAGATTTTTTTTATTGTTACAATAATATTTATTACACAATTGTGTTATTCATAGTACCTCTCCATTTAAGAGCATTGCTCTTGTGCTCGGACAAGGAACTTTGAATTTCTATATATAATTATTTACATTTAAGCATTTTATATTATGTTATATATCTAGGATGAAGTAGTAGAGTGAACGTCTTAGACTTTGAAGGTAATGGCGTCTAGTTCAGTTCATAGAGATGTTCTTTCAATTTGCTTTTCAATTGTTCTGTATCCTGTATCTTTTTCACTTCGATTGGAAGGTTTTTAAAAAATTTCATGCCTGAGTATATAAAACCTTGTTGATATTTTTTTGTATTGCATTTTGGGATTTTAAAATTGTCTCTTAATCTCGGTGTTGCGGTTTTTTCGAAGTTTGCCTGATCTTTTTCTTTTATAAGTTGTATAATATATACTCTTTTGTATATAAATTCTACCTTTGGGACTGGAAACATTTTGAATAGTGTTTGTGTGGAGAATGTTGATTTTTTTTAAGTATGACTTTAATAATAGTTCTCTGAATTACTTTAATTCGATCTATTGGATTATTATAAGTTCCACCCCACCCTATTATTCCATATTGGAGTATTGAATGGACAGTTGCATAGTATACCTTTTTTTTAAGATAAGATTTTTTTTCAAGATAAGACTGTTAATGTCACCAGAAATAAATGACCTCTAAAAAACC